>ML362107.1:0-58438 GCA_005239505.1 Nicotiana paniculata
TGAAGAAAAAGGAAAATAATGATGAAAAGTCATAATTGAAGATGTCACTTCGAGACTGGTACATCCGCAAAAAGCCCTAAAAGGTGGTGAGTAAATGCAGAACCAATCCGAAAAAGACACGTGGTATGAGCTTTAAATGGAAGTGACAAACGACGCCTATGGTGCAGAGAAGGATACAATGATTCAAGGAAAATCGGCGGCAAAATATTCCCGCCATAAATGAATATCCACTTATCAAATATTAATCGNCTCCTTGAAGAGATACGGTACAAAGATGCACGGTTCAGTAAACCCACGAACTTATCACTCCACGGGAAACTTAACTTGATCAAAACAGGAGAGAGGCACGTTCAGAATGAATCTAGACAAAGTTACGAGCAGATTCAAGGACCCACAATTGATTACTCGAACGTTATGTAACTGAACCCCCAATTACTGTTATCCTTTGTAACGCCTCATTAATGTCATAATTAGTCATTAATGAGTGACCATAGCAAGAGTCGTACATCGTAAGAATCTCCTATATAAGGGAGGGGAATACAGCTTGTAAAGGCATATGATTCTCGAATAGAATGAACTCTATATTTCTACAATATTATCTATTATTCATTTTTCTCCATTATTTAGATTATCAGTAACCCTTATTCATCTTAAAAATAAATTTTAGTTAAATGGTCTAATTCTTTGATTAAACAAATGGTGCTCTGTTTATGTACTCTCCATAGTAAAGTGTCTTCAATGCAAAATCACCATTCCATTCCAACCATGCATCCAGCAGGCTCTATTAAGCTGGCTGCCAATGTACGATTGAAGAAAGACACTACTTCTCGAATATTCTCGAAATCCCAGTATTCTTCTGATTCGGGTCTGGTTTACGAGCGTATATGTAAGTTACAGTTCTGGAGAACTATGGCTGCGTTACCAAAGATGAAGTCGACTGTTCCATAAATGTCGCTGTCGCGATAAAATTGACGAAGGGAATGGACGTAGAGGATGTCTTGGTATGCAACAAAGCTGCATTGGTAGAATGCAGATAGGTCTGAGCTACTGCTTGGTCCCGCATAGTTTTCAAAGGTGATGCCTTTTGCTAAGAATCCTTTTCCCACCACGGCTGCATTAAAAGAGAATCACGAAATGATAAACAAAAGAACAGATAGTAACAATCCAGATTCTTCTACCGTCTCCGTCCACAGTCAAAAAACTATATTGTATATATAAGTTAAAAATAATTTTTTATGTGTCTATATTAGATTTTGAACACCTTTCACAAAATTTCTCCCCGTTTGCTTAAAAGTTCTTTTGAAGTGATATTATATTGTACAGGAAATTGTTAAGCGAAGACAATTGACTCAAGAAAGAACATGCAGGAACCAAATGTAGTATCAGGGACACCATCAGGCATAATGCGTCGTTGCGTTGTTTAAATCAACAAAGCAAATTTATTTTCTCGAGCGCCGAAAGGAATTAATCTTTTATTGGGCTCCAAGAAACAGAACAGAATGGTAACTTTGTGGTGTTCAGGGTTAATGTCAGGATTAAGAGCAATTTAAAAAAGAAAAAAGGAAAACAAAACGTCTCTTATGCACGTTATGTTAGAACCTAAATAATCAAGTGTAATGTGAAAGCTAGTAAAACAAACCTTAAACGATGATAAATTAGATAACAAAGAAGAAATATATCAAAAAAGACAAAAACATTTAACGTGATTCGATCAATTGACTTATGTCCACCGCAGAGATGAGCAATCCACTATATAAAAAGAGAATACAATATAACGAGAGAACAACCTCACGAAGAGGCAAACACAAGTGACACACTAATACTTGTCACATAAAGTTCTCCTCCTAAACACGACTCTCAAACCTCATAAGGCTACATTATGAATGTTTATCTCCGTCATGAACATAGGTCAATTAACCGAACCACATTAAAATATTTATATCTCTTTTAATAAATTTTTCTTTTACTGTCTGATTTATCATTATTTAAGGTTTACTTTAGTAGTTCCCGCGATCATAACACATGATAGGGCTTGCGGACCTTCAACCAAAAAAATAAAAGGCAAAATAATAAGTTATCCTCTAAACTATAAACCAAAATCCCTGTTAAAAGACGAGAATTATCTTAACACACACACCTTTCCGGAGTGTGTCTAATGCACTTCATTTTGCACACGTGGCTAGTGCGTGTCTTTTCTAACAACAAGCGAGTGAACAGAGAGAATTTGTGTGTATGTCAATTTTTTTTAGTTTTTAAAAAAAATTAAATTGTGTCATATTCTTCCTTGTTTAAAAAGTTTACAAATCTGCCATGACTGGTCCTAAATACTTAGACCCACTTCAGTTGACTCCAATCCTATTAATGGGTTAAACCATCCTCCGTTGACAACTGCGTTTGAAGATATATCAGATTTTAATTGAGCTTTCTAGGATGCTTCTTCTGCGGATTTTATTTGAGAATCCAGATTTTCCTTAAATTACCAGTATATTTTTCCATAACCCAAATGGAAAAACCTTAATTTATTGAAGAAAGTTTTTGAGAACAACAATCTTTAGTTATTTTCAACTTCTGGGTTCTCTTGATGTTTCGTTCTTCTTGTAATTCTTAATGATTTTGTGTACTTTTTGCTGGTGAAAAGGATTATTGGGTTATGAAACAGTGGGTTGACTGTTGAAAATGGTGATTGTGGAGGTGGAAACCATGGTGGTGTCATGGCAGAGTTAATGAAACTTGGTGGTTATGGTGGACAATGAAAGCAGTTGAATGTGTCAATAGAATTATTGATAGAGTGAAGAAGATGAAATTCAATGGTAGGTGCCTAATAATGTTTGGTAGCAGCCGTTGTTTTGGTGGTTTCTGGAGTAATTTTTTTCTGTACATGTCTTGAAAAAGAGAAAGAGATGAAGGGAGATGTTAAGTGGTATAATTGTAAATTTAGGTGTTTTATTTTTTTTAAAATACTTATTAATCCATGTCATGGCATTATTGGTGCGTGACATTATATATATTCTGAAAAATTGCTTAAGAAAAATGTAATATGTGTTAGCTGCACTTTAAAAAGGTTGGATATGTAATATAATTTTCATTCTTAAAAAATATGTAATAGGAATTTTGTGTATAATTTAGGTGGCTGATTATGTATTTTGCCAACATAAAATAAATAAAGGGAGGGCAGACTCATTTTTGTCTTTAAATGCTTGGAAATCGAGATATGCACAAACATACATAATGAGTTCCGTTGGAATAGGTGAAAATTATATTAAAGCCTTACTAATGTACAGGTTGTACGTTGGGAACAAGAATTCATGCAGTCTTAGTTGTATAAAATGGATCTAATATTAAGAATCCATTAAACAATTGCCGGATGTGTCACTTGGTGTCCAGTAAATTGCACTCAAAATTCCTTTGACAAAGGTCAAGGACAAATTTATTTTAACGTAAAAGATTAAACTACAAAATGAGGTAGAAATTCTGTATATCGTCTTACATTATTTACTGAATAAAACTTAATTAGGCATGCACAAGAAGAATTCAAAGACATGCAATAAACAAGATCGATAAGCCTAATATATATATATATATATATATATAATAGAGGAAGTTATAATTAAATGAGGGTTATAAGCGTTTCCCTTTCTTTTGGTACTTGCACAGGCGCTGGACACCAAAGGATAGACAAAACCTGATCAATTTGGCAGCCCAAGGTGCCTGGCTTCAACTGGTGGCGAGTTGTACAACTTCACCTGGATCTTGTTTAACAAATTTAAGAAACCTTTGTCAGGCTTTTAATTTAATTTGGACAACAGAGAACAGCGGATGCAATTCTAGGGTTATTTAGAAATTGAAGTCATGACATACAAACATTATACGTGACATCATAAGACGTCGAATCTTCTTTCAGTAATACATTTTTGCCCTCTGGATTAACGCTAGCTAGCTCCACCCGATAGTGCAACGGCTGTTTTGGAATTAAAGGAAATGGAGTAAATGATGCTAGTATCAGATTAATTAAGCACCCTTAACCCATATTGTTGCTCGTCTCGAATTTATCACATCACATGTATGCTGACAGCTGAATGCTGCTGATGAAACAACAACCTTAACTAATCTTATTGTAGTTGTAATTTATATATTTTCCGTTCACTACATGGGTGCTCCTGCTATTTCCATACAGAAAAGAACTGCAGATTGAATTGGAATTGGATCTGATCTCTATTCTCATAAGTCTACGCCAATTTGTTTCTGTGTTTACATTTCCAATTACATTTGAAAGGAATTCTTCTCTCCAGGCGGTGAGGTGGGGCACTGGGCATGAGGTTTCCTTTCTTGGAAAAGATAATTCTTGGCTTCAAGCTGAAATATTGCCTAGAAAACTCTGTTTTTTAAGGTTTTGTGGATTCGGTAACAGACATTCTACTATCCCTTTGATTGGGCCGTGGTAGATTGGACTGTGGACATACTGTATGGGTCGAAATTCAGTTAAGAAAATTTGGCATGGGAAAATTGTTAAGTGAGAAAATTGCGGTTCAATTTGGGCAGTTAGGCCGAGATCGATCAAGGTCCAACAACGAGCAATCACCGAGCAAGCCGTTAAAGTCGAGGTCGAGTAGCAAAGAATAGGAATAACGGCTAGTATAGTCTTGGAACTACCAAAGGAATATTCTATTGATTATTTTTTCTACGGTACTTTTTAGGACTTTTTGGGAATATCCCATATAAATAGTAAAGGATAGGGGAAAAAAGGGGTAAGATTCACTCTAATAAGAACTCTTGTGAGAAGTTGACTCATGTGATATAATACAAAACTTTACCTTTCCACAGTGATTTGATTTGTTGTTTATTCTGCCTTTCCACTCACACGATCCGAGAAAGCTTTGTCTATTTTCATATCCATTTGTCACGCGTTATTGTCGGAGGGAAGAATCATCCACATCATTTAATATTTGGGTGAATCATTCTTCCTATACACATTTATTGTCATTTTTCATATTTATTACTCATTATTCTCCGTTCATTTATTCTCAAAGGCTTCATTTAATAACCTGATAATTGGTCCTATGCACTAGTGGACTTTACTGTTTAAGTATGTGATTAGATCTAAGATTTATTGTGCTTGATTAGGATTTGCCCTTCACTTTATTTACCTTTTATTAGTTCAACAAAAAGTGTTATACTTTTTGGTCAAACAATTTGGCGCCGTCTGTGGGGAGTTTCTAGTCAAAATCATAGTTTTTCTAGATCTACAAAAAACACACCAACAGCGAAATATAGAACCTTCTTTTCCTACTTGCACAATCTAAATGGCAGGAAATGGAGAAGAAAGATTGAAGGCAGTGGCAGACCTTACCGCTAATCTCCTAAACACCATCAACGAGGTTCACGGAGAAGACGAGGAGAACGTGACACCAAGCGCTTCACTTAGGCGAAGTGGTTTACCCCCTCATGGCAGTGGTATCGCATCCCATGGAAAAGGAGCCTCTACGTCCACGACAGAAGAAGCACCACCAACAGTGAAAAAACTACTAGAAGCATGGCTAACGAGTACACTGAACCGTATACTCGACAAATCCACTCAAAGGGTGAGCAGGGAGGATACACGAGTCGACATCACAACAACAACCAATGAGCAGCACGTTCCCCCTCCTTCAACAGGTATCACTCACTCTGTTAATGATGCAGGTAATGATGCCCTCACTGCTATCCTAAGAAAATGGAGGAGACGGAGAACGAGAACAAAGCACTCCGCGACCAAATGAGAGAGCACCAAGAAAGGGTGGATAAGATACCGGGCGCCTCAAAACTCCTACCAAAGCGGGACGCCGACCGGTTTGTGGAACAACCGTATAGCGACGAGGCCGCACCACATGCTATACCCAAAACATTCAAGATGCCGCCATACTTGAAGATATAAAACGGTACAACGGACCCTAGGATCACATCATCCACTACGTTACCGCAGTGAAAGGCAACGACCATGCTAAAGAGCAAGTACCATCTATATTGTTGAAAAAGTTCGGCGAAACCCTAACCGGGGGAGCACTAATATGGTACTCACAACTGCCGCACGATCCATAGAAATATTTGACGAGATGGCCGACAAGTTCGTCACCGCCCATGCGGGGGCCAAGAAAGCAGAAGCCAGGGTGAATGATATATTTGCCATTAAACAACCACTCGACAAAGGACTCAAGGACGTCCTCGCCCGGTTCGACAGAGTGAGAATGACCCTTCCAAATGTGTCATTGGGAATGGCAGTAGCAACTTTCCAAAATGGGCTAAACAGGAGGGAGTTGAGGGCGACCAGAAAATTGCTGAGCAGACTCATGAAGTACCCCCTCACCACTTGGGAAGAAATACACAACACTTATTGTGCCGAGGTGAGAGCAGATGAAGACGACCTTAACGGACCAACCCAGCGTTGATGTCAGTTCAGATGGAGTCGAGAAAAGACCGCAGAAACGACAACAGAAGGGATCATGTAGGTCCGTGCTTCAATCGCGAAAGACACCAGCCGTACATCAGAACTGCCGTCGTACCACCCCCCGCCATGGTGACGGTCCATCCAGGCCGCAAACGGGGACTCACCGAAATGAAAGAGGTATGCCTCCACTATTATCTGCTCATATTTTTTGTGTTTCTCCTTTAGAGATAGTCTACGCTCTAGAGAAGCTTGTCCCCAAGGTGAAATGGCCACAAAAGATGAAGTCCGACTCAAACACTAGAAAGTCTAACGCCCTCTGTGAATTCCATCAGGAGCAAGGCCAAAAGACCGAGGACTGTATCGCCTTGAGGCAAGAGGTAGTAAAAATGCTCCACCAGGGACATTTGAGAGAGCTGATGAGCGACCGAGGGAGATCGAACTTCGCTCGTGGGCGAGATCAACATCAAGGCCCCTCGAAGCCGCCCTCCCCAGCCCGCACCATCCAGATGATCATAAACAGAGGCGACGATGAGACAATCAACAATGTGAAATTCACAACCACCCACAAGTTGAAGCGGTCGATCACCCATGAACGGTATGACGACCTCGAAGAAAGTATCATATTTGATGAGTCGGATACCCACAGTTTGACCTTTCCTCACTATGATGCTCTTGTTATTACTTTAGAATTTAAGATACTGATATAAAATGGATTATGGTAGATGACGGAAGCGACGCATGTATTATCCACCCTAGAGTTCTTGCACAAATGAGGCTCAAGGACAAGATAGTACCACACTGCATTACACTAACAGGTTTTAACAATGCAGTTGAGCGGACCTCCAGAGAAATCACATTACTCGTTCTAGCCGGTGGTATCACCCTGGAAACTATGTTCCACATCATGAATCAAGACACGTCGTACAACTCCATCATAGGACGACCTTGGATACACGCCATGAGGGCCATCCCATCGAGTCTATATCAGGTCATCAAGTTTCCCACCCCGTGGGGAGTGTTCAACATTCACAGTGAGCAATGCACGGCCCAAGAATGCTACCGCATCGCCCAAGAGTGCACGTACACCCAACAGTTGAAAAACAAAGGCACAAGAGCATAGTAATTAGCGAGGTCGAGGTCAAATGGTGACGAACAAAAAGATGTCATCAAAAACCCTGACGTCGTGGAAGCCACGGGATCAACCGTCGAAGACCTCGATCCTATTCACCTGGATAAAAGCGACCACAAAAAAAAGCTTATATCGGCCACAAACTTCAAGAACCAGGTAAATTCCATAAATTTTTAACTGACAACGCAGATTTTTTTGCCTTCTCCCATGCTGATACGCTAGGCATCACGAAGGAAATAGCAAAACACAAGTTGAAAGTTGACCCACTCTACTCGTCGGTACAACAGGTTAGAAGAAAATTCAATGCCGCAATAAATGATGTCGTCTACAAAGAGGTGAAAAAATGGCTCAATCAGGGAGTCAAAGCACCCCCAATGGGTCGCCAACGTGGTCATGGTGAAAAAGAAAAATGGTAAATGGCGCATGTGCGTGGACTTCACAGATCTGAACAAAGCCTGCCCGAAAGATTCATTCCCACTGCCTCACTTTGATCAACTCATCGACGCAACAACATGGCATGAGCTGTTAAGTTTCTTGGACGCCTACTCGGGCTACAACCAAATCTTCATGGAGGAGGAGGACCAGGAAAAAACTACTTTCATCACCCATCAAGGGACGTACTGCTACAGAGTTATGCCGTTCGGACTGAAAAACGCAGGGGCAACCTATCAGAGGCTAGTAACCAAAATGTTCAAAGAAAAGCTCGGCCAAATGATGAAAGTAAATATAGACGACATGTTGTTCAAGTCAAAAAGAAAGGAAGATCACATCGACCATTTGAGGGAGGCCTTCGACATACTTAGGCAGTATGACATGAAGCTGAATCCTGAGAAATACGCCTTCGGCGTAACCTCATGAAAGTTCATCGGCTTTTTGGTGTCGTAGAGAGGCATTGAGGTTAACCCCGACCAAATCAAGGCTATAAAAGGAATACCAGATAAATTGACCAGCAAGAAGCATGTGCAAAAGCTGACCGATCCTATAGCCGCCCTATCGAGGTTCATCTCATGATCATCTGATAGATGCCACAAATTATTCGACGTACTCAATAAGCACAACAGACTCCAATTGGATTCCGAGTGCATCGATGCCCTAAGAGAATTAAAGGCATACTTGTCCTCGCCCCCGTTTCTTGATAAGCTGGAACCCGAGAGCGCCTCCTAGTATACTTGGTCGTGTCCGACATTACAGTGAGCGCAGTCCTGGTCCGCGAAAACAAAGGTACGCCAATTTCCAATCTACTATATTAGCAAAACCTTGGTTGACGCCGAAACAAGGTACCCTCACCTCGAAAAGGTAGCCATGGCTTTAGTCGTAGCTTCACGAAATCTTAGACCTTATTTCCAATGCCACCCCATCCCAGTGTTCACGACCTTTCCCCTAAGGAGCATCCTACACAAACCCGAGTTGTCGGGTAGGCTGGCTAAATGGGCCATCGAGTTAAGCGAGCACGATATAATCTATCAGCCGCGAACAACGATAAAGCAGCAAGTACTTGCCGACTTCATTGCCGAATTCAGTGCTAAAATAATGCCTGAGGTAGAAAGGGAAGCCACTAGTACTTCCACCAAGTTACACGACCTATGGATTCTATACACCGATGGCGCCTCCAACGCATCAGGATCTAGACTGGGACTCGTACTCAAGGTCCTGACAGGCGAAGTAATTCATCAGTCCATATGGTTTCCCGATACGACTAACAATGAGGCCGAGTATGAGGTCGTGATTGCATGATTAAAACTAGACCTCAAATACGGAACACGACGTGTAGTCCTCTGATGTGACTCACAACTCGTCGTCAATCAACTCACAGGGACTTTCCAAATCGAGGAACAAAGGCTACAAAAATATTAGGCCGAGATCGTCAAGCTGCTTCCCGAGTTCGATGAATGCCAGCTCAACCAGATACCTCGAGCGCAGAACATCGAGGCAGACGGCCTCGCCAAATTGGCAGCAGCTACCAGAAGCATAAATGGAAAAGAGAACGTGGTCACACTCTTCTGCTCAACCATCGACCAAATTGAGGTACGCACTATTAACCTTACTTGTAACTGGCAACACGGTATCATCGCCTACCTGTAGGACGGCGTGCTCCCAAATGATGGAAAAGAGGCCAAAAAGCTTCGAATGCAAGCAACCAGGTATAGCATTGTCAACAATGACCTATATAATAGAACGTATGGTGGCCCTCTAGCAAAGTGTCTGGGACCGAACCAGACAAGGCGTGTCCTAGAAGAGGTCCACAAGGGTCACTACGGGTCTCACACCGGCAATCTAGCACTAGTCAGATGTCTCATACGAGCAGGCTATTATTGGCCCACAATGAAAAAGGAAGCAGTTGATTTTGTTAAAAATATGAACCATGACAAAAGTACACCCCCATGATCCAACAAGCGGGCGAGCACCTCCACTCAGTCACGTCGCCCTGTCCCTTCAACAAATGGGGAATGGATATCGTCGTCCCACTTCTCAAAGGACGAGATAATGTGCGATTTCTTTTGTTTTTAACTGAATACTTCTCTAAATGGGTGGAAGCATGTGCACTCGCCCAAATACGCGAACAAGAAGCTGTAACAGCCCAACCCTCTAGTGATATTATCCACTCTGGGCCTAGACCCTCACGGGTTTAAAACGCGTCACTAGGGGTCTAAGACTTGTTAACTTATATACCCAGCATCCCTCTTGTGTTTTGTCGATGTGAGACCCCGTCTAAAGTTTGGGGTGTTACATATACAGAGTCTCACATCGACAAAACACAAGAGGGATGTTGGGTATATAAGTTCACAAGTCTTAGACCCCTAGTGATGTGTTTTAAACCCGCGAGGGCCTATTCCAAGAGCGGACAATATCACTAGCGGGTTGGGTTGTTAACGATGGTATCAGAGCCACTCTTGTGTCAGCCTTGCCGATGGTGGGTCAGAGTTCAACTGAGTTTAGGAAAATCTTGGTTAAGCGGGGCAAACCTCAGTGCTGAGTCTAGGAAAATCCCATGCGGTGGGGCAAACTTCAGTGAGGACGCTGAGTCCATAAGAGGGGGTGTTTGTAACACCCTAGACTTAAGACAGAGTCCCACATCGGCAAAACACAAGAGGGATGCTGGGTATAGAAGTTAACAAGCCTTAGAGCTTAGTGATGAATTTTAAACCAGTGAGGGCCCGGGCCCAGAGAGGACAATATCACTAGCGGGTTGGGCTGTTAAAGAAGTGATCGCCTTTATAGAGGAACACTGTATGTTGTTTCGGAATTCCCAAAGAAATCAGTTGTGACAACGGACCTCAGTTCACAGGGAAAAAGGTCATCGAGTTCTTCGAGAAATGGCATATCAAAACAATACTCTCCACGCCATATCATCATGTCTCCAACGGCCAAGCTGAATCCTCTACCAAAACAATATTGAATATCATGAAAAAGAAACTCGAAAATGCCAAGGGACTGTGGCCAGATGTGCTACCAGAAGTGTTATGGGCATATCGCACCACGCCAAATACAAGAATAAGGGAAATGCCACATTCACTAGTCTATGGGACTGATGCAATAATACCGGTCGAGGTCGGGGAACCGTGCCTAAGATATTCAAATGAAAGCGGGCCAAGCAACGATGAGAACAGAAGGCAAGATCTCAACGAGGTCAAAAAACGAAGAGACATGGCTTACATAAGAATGGTAGCCCAGAAACAACAAGCAAAGGGATACTACAAAAAAAAAGCCAAAGTCAGGCCACTCAAAGCCGGGGACTACGTACTCAAAGCCAAAACCCAAGTGAGCAAAGATCCACGTGAAGGCAAACTGGGTACCAATTGAGATGGCCCATACAAAATTATGGCGGTAGTAAGCAAAGGGTCATTCCAAATGGAAACAATGGAGGGAAAATTGCTACCGAACAATTGGAACATCGCTCACCTCAAATATCAACTTCTAAAGATAATACGTCCTCCAAGTCGTACTCTTTTTCCTCACTCGAGTTTTGTCCCAATTGGGTTTTCTCGTGGAGATTTTTAACGAGGCGACGAAGAGGGCATCTTGAATTTAAGTATCAGTTCATCGCTCGACCTCTTGACCGCTTCTCCAAGTCGACCTATGAAGGGACTAGATAGACTGGGACTTCTCCAATGCATGTACGAACAGAGCAAAAACATATAAACTTCTCCAATGAATGTATAAGCAA
Source organism: Nicotiana paniculata (assembly GCA_005239505.1). Classification (NCBI taxonomy): domain Eukaryota; kingdom Viridiplantae; phylum Streptophyta; class Magnoliopsida; order Solanales; family Solanaceae; genus Nicotiana; species Nicotiana paniculata. Next base: position 11,716 of record ML362107.1, read on the forward strand.
AAAGAAATATGCAAACATATGACGTTCACATGACCCCACCAAGTTTACACATTACGCCAACCCAGGAAATAAGATTTGACCTCGTTTGAATTAATTTATAGTCAATATTCGACCTCTCTTGGATCGACTCACATTCGACCTTGCTCAAATTAATTTAAAGTAAATATTCTACCTCGCTCGAATCGACTCACATTCGATCTCGTTCGAATTAATTTAAATTCAATATTTGACCTCGCTCGAATCGACTCACATTCGATCTCGTTCGAATTAATTTAAAGTCAATATTCGACCTCACTCGAATTGACTCACATTCGACCGCGTTTGAATTAATTTAAAGTCAATATTCAACCTCGATCGAACAGACTCGCATTCGACCTTGTTCGAATCAATTTATAAGTCGACATTCGACTTTGCTTGAATCAACTTATAATTCTATCTCATTCGAGTAAACTTACAAGTTGACATTTGACCTCGAACTAGCTCAACTTATAGTCGACCTAAGTTAAATCGCAACCAAGGCAGTCAATTGAGAAAAACATTCAAAGGAAAAATAAGAATTTCAAGAACATACAACAAAAGAATTATCATTCCAAAAAGTCATCTTACAAGGGCCAAACAAGTGCCTGCAAAACAAAACAAAAAGAGAAGAAAAGAAGAACAAAAATACAAAGAGAAGCATACTACTCGACCGCATCTCCCCCATCACCATCGCCACCGGCGCCCTCGCCATTGGAGTATTCGTCATCATACCAAGCACCTGGATAGAGCCCGTCCAAGTCATCTTCATCATTATATATCCCGGGCGTACCAGGGTCGTAGCCACAAGCATCACGAGTTGCACGTGCCTTAACACGAGCATCCTCAAACTCCACCTCATAAGCTTTCCCCGCCGTCATCAAACCCCTATATATGTCAAGATGAGCCTCAGAATGAACCCACTTCTCATACAAATCCGGTGGGATATTGGGATAAGTGGAAGCATGGGAGGTAGACGGCTGAGCCTGTTGATATGCCTTCTCGGCCTTGAGGACAGAAATTTGCTCGTTCAGATCCGAGACCTCTGCTTCTAGACCACCGATCCTCTCTACGAGCCTCGCCTCTTTAAGTGCAGACGTCTCTGCTTCACTAGCCCGCTTGGATCTGAAGACGCGGATGGTACCCACTAGTGCCGCCGCCTCTGCCACATCAGCCGTTCTGGCATTCTGTATTCTCTCCAACTTCGCAGCTTTAGCAGCCAACTCGTCTCTTAAGCCGTTGGATCTAGCTTCGCTTTTCTCGAGCTTGGCCCGTAAGGATGCCACCTGAGCTTGGAGGTCGACACACTCGTCCATGACCCCCTTGCTCACCTCGAGCTCATCATCTTTGGCCCTCAGTGTCCGTTCGATCTCGTTTCACCTGCCAATGGCTCTCATAAGCTCATCATCCTTCTCCCTTAACTCCTCATCCTTCTGTTTCATCTCGTGCCAGAGAGTTTGAAATTGACCGTCCTCACCAAGTATGCTGACCAATGCTCGGTGCTTGGTACGATACTCTCTGTATTTAGACTCCATCCTCTTATAGAGAGCCTCCCTCTTCTCCTACTGATGGGCGCTCTCAATCTCCAGGGCCAACTTACTCGCACGACCATCCCGAAAATTCCTAGTGATAGGTCTGTATCCTTTAGCGTCTGCAGAGTCCTGTTCTCGGTGTCTGTGCATAGGGGAGCAAAAGCTGGAACCACACACTCCGAGTTGAAAACCAGATTGAAATTCAAGGGGATAACAATATTTCGAGTAGACCCCTCGGTTCTTACTTCTACTCGAGTAAACCCCTCCTCAAAGGTATGCACTTCCTCGGGTTCGATATCAGAACCAGACCCATCATCAACTACAATGACCATTTTTCCTCTACCACTGGCGGACAAATAACCGACCTCAGGTGCCCCCGATCGCCGCCCTTCCGTAGTAGCCTCTGCTGTCTCCAACAGCCTCTCTTCTATGGCGACCTCTGGTGGGGCAGCAGTCCCCATAAATGAAGGACACGCCGACTCCACATCTAGGATAATGGGCCCCTTAGGTGTGGCCGCGGTCGTAGTCATTCCACCGTCCTTTACTCTTCGCCTCTTCAACGGCTCCGCCTCCTCATCATCGGGAGAAGATTCATCCACTAGGTGAAGTACCGGGAAGGCCGGGATCTGCGCTGATGGAATGGCCATCTGACGACCAGGTTCACTGAACACCGGAGTCTGAGAGGAAGTATTCCGCACAGACGCGGCTAGCACGAATTGCATCCCGGCCAAGGCCACCGCATGGTGAAGTGCAGGAACGGAAGCCTTCGTCTTCTTAGAAGCCCTCCAACCTGACACCAAAAGGAAAGCATAATCAAGAAAGAAATGGACTGCGACGAGGTCGAAATAGTTAAAAGCCGAAATCCGACTTACCGATCGAGGGCTTGGGCCCGAACCTCTTGTTGAAGGACGTCCAGTCCCGGATCCCTACGGTGTGAGGCAGGATGCGGGCCACCCAGTCACTGATATTGGTGACCAAAAAAGGGGGATGTCTCTTGGCTACACGAGGGAAAAAGAAAACAATTCATGAAACAAGAAGAGAAGTGAGAGAACGTACTTCAATTAACAAGGACACTTACGAGCAAAATTCCACTGCTCAGGAAACCCTCTAGGGTTCACCACCACGTGCTCGGTTTTGACGAAGAAATGGTTGACTCAAAACCGGTGGTTAGTCTTGTCGTCCATCCCTTCCACCAGCCCTTTGGTCCCGCGGTGGCAAAGAAGAATCATCGTGCCCCTATAGAAGCCTGGCGCGAAGAGATGCAGTAAGTGATGGATAGAAACTCCAAATCCGGCCAGCTCTGCAAATTTTGTCAACATGAGGAAGACCTTATAAATGTAGGGGGGAAGTTGTGTTGGGCAGACGCTGTAGTAACAGTAGAACTCTTCCGCCAACGGAGGAAGAGGAAGAGAATAGCCCACTTGGAACGGGTAGGCGTAAAATGCACAGTACCCAGGCAGGTGAATTTGAATCACGTCGTCCCCAACTGGAACCAAGTCAACATGTGCATGAATGTTATATTTGGCCCTAAGGGCGGCTAGATGCTTCTCCTCCATCTCAGACCTCGCTGGCTCAGGGTCATAAGCAGGTTCCTTTCAGAAGTCGGACCTGGAAGTTGGGTTACGAGGAACGACCTCCTCCACAGTGGGGAAGCTTTCGTCCTCCATAACCATGGATTCTCCTCCACCAGAAGGCATGGACACCGATAATGGAGTAGGGTTAGAGACCGTCTCAGTGTTGAGAGCCACATTCGTCATCTTTTGTTAATGTTTATATGGTGGAGCCGGAAATGAAGAAAGGGTGGTGACAGTAGAAGTTGCAGGAAGTGTGAACACAAGAAGAAGAAGGAGAAGCAAAGTGCAGGGTTGAAGAATTCAGAGAATGCAAACGTTTCTTTGAGAAGCTTTCCCCTCCTTATTTATAGATATCCAAGGCGTTCGAATCGATGCGAACAACCGCCAGTGGCCATAGAATCAAAACGACAGGGGCTCGAGGAACGAGTCAATGCATCGGGAAGATGCACAATGATGATGCTTGCGATCATGACGTCACCTTGCACTAGCTTCATAGACCACAACTCTCAGGGCGACACGTCACCATCTCGGCAATGATCACCCCTACTCGACCACCACACCCAAATTTTTCCTAAGTTACCACTGATGAAGTCCGCTCATTGAGGTCGACCTCGATAAGCGGAGGGACTAACTGTATGGGTCAAAATCTGGCTAAAGAAATTTGGCATGGGAAGATTGTTAAGTGAGAAAATTACGGTTCAACTTGGGCGGTTAGATCGAGGTCGATCAAGGTCCAACAACGGGCAATCGCCGAGCAAGCTGTTAAGTCGAGTAGCGAAGAATATGAATAACAGCTACTATAGTCTTGAAATTACCTACCGTAATTTGTAGGATTTTTTGGGAATATCCCATATAAATAGTAAAAGATAGGGGGGAAAAGGGGGTAAGATGGACTCTGATAAAAACTCTTGTGAAATAATACGAAACTTTACCTTTCCATAGTGATTAGATTTGTTATTTATTCTGCCTTTCCACTCACACGAATCGAGAAAGCTTTGTCTATTTTCATATCCATTTGTCACACGTTGTTGTCAAAGGGAAGAATCATCCACATCATTCAATATTTGAGTGAACCGTTCTTCCTATTTACATTTATTGCCATTTTTCATATTTATTACTCATTATTTTCCCTCCATTTATTCTCAAAGGCTTCATTTAATAACCTGATAATTGGTCATATACACTAGTGGGCTTTACTGTTTATGTACGTGATTAGATCTAAGATTTATTGTGCTTGACTAGGATTTGCCCTTCACTTTATTTACCTTTTAATTAGTTTAGTAAAAAATGTTATACTTTTTGGTCAAACACATACCAGAATACTACTCCCTCCAGTCTACCATAAGTGATCAATTCGCCTTTTTTATTTTGGTCCAAAATAAGTGTCCATTTATATAATCAAGAAAAAATCCAATTTATTTTTCTAAAATTACCCTTATGTACGTATCCTTAAAAAGTCTTTTACTCCTCACATTAAATATGCTGCAACATTTAATTAAGGGTAGTTTAGTCACACTAACTATTTTTTTCTAGAATTTTGTATTTCCTTAATGGGTGTTCCCAAGGCAAATTGGTAACTTATTATGGATCGGAGGGAATAACATCTAAATCTATGCAATTACAAGGTCGTCATTTCCATCAGATTAAATTTGTTAAAGCATTTAAATACGTTGGGAGGGAAGCAATCATCTTATGCATTACAGTACACCACAAGCTCAATACTTTGGCGGCAGATCTAAGAACTTCATGCATTCGAGTTCGAAATTATACAATAACTTATTTAATTATTAGGTTCTAGGTTTATTATTTATACTTAATTATATTATTAGTGAATTATTAACACATATTTAGAATCTAAGCTAAAACTGTTTGGTTGAATGCATTTCCAACTTTTATACTCTACATTGGCCCCAGAAGGTAGACGCCACAACACTAACAAGTGTCTACTTTAAGGAGACTAAATTTGAAAAAGCAAACCACTAAGGGATCAGGCGATGGGTCAACTCACCTCATTTGATTGATAGCTCGTAGTCATTTAAACAAGTGCGATTATCATGGTCTATATATTGTGGATTGTTCCAAGAATGCTAAGGAGTAATATTAAAAAAGAACTCACAAGATGCTATGTGGAGTGTGGACACTAAATTAATTCTATTAATCCAGATGCACCCTCTTCGTTCCCCTTACATATTATAATGTTCCAATTATAGTAAAAATCAGAATTGTTCTACATATGAAATCAGATTTATGCTCTACTTCCCATGACATACATTTAACTGGCCTATTAGCTGAGGTAAATTAGAGAAAATATTATCAATTGCTCAGTTCCAACCTAATTATGCAATTCCTCTAAGGGCATGGTATATGACTCTTTATCACTCGCATTGAGCTAAGTTTAGCGACTTTGTGCCTTTTAAAAGCCCAAAAGATGTTGCACGATTAAGAACACAACTGGCCTGGTGCTAATTATTTGCTCATTTTGATCTTTACCATCGACATCTGGTCGTTGCTTCCTTACCCCAACCTTTAAAAAGCGGTGCTACAATCTCCTTGACTGCATTACGTATATTTCAAATATGCATGTAACCTGCACTAGGTAGCCCTGTCCATGTCCATCTTAATCCTACCTATCATAGCCCAAATTCATTCATTATCAGTCCAAAATTATTAGGTAAGTTTGCGAGTAGTACTATACTATATATCACACGTGGATTCAAACCATATAATTATGAGTTATAGTTAGAGAACAAAAATGGAAATGCATATAAGTATGCTAGTCATTTTCAAATTACAATATTTGGATTATCCTTTTGTGATGTTGTCCGATATAAGTATGTTACGACACCCGGTAGGCATGTTCCCACTCAGTTAAAACTCAAATCCTTTATCAAAATCGTCGTAAAATATGAGATAGTTTGAAAACTGTAAATTTTTCCAAAAATTCTTTCCACAATAAATTAGATGTTTTGTTTTCTTTCCAGATAGCAAGTGTGAAATACCTCTCTATGCCCACATATCAATGTGTGAATAAAAATGTCATGAATGACGTGATACCGTTTAACATGAGGAAAAATGCATCTCTATGCCTGTATGTCATGTGTGAATGCCAATGCCATGTATCTCAGAGATGAATCATGTACTCACACTCTTAGAGTACTCAATCTCACTGTCTCACACTTTATGCTTATCATGCTCAACCACTCGGTACTGTATATGGCCCATACGGCCCAGGGAAATCCATCCCGGAACATATACAACACTGACTATAAGTCATCCAGTACCGAGGAAAAAGGGCAATCCAACCCTGTGGAGAAATCCATCTCCAGATATCAAGTACTTCGGACAAATCCATATCCAGGGAAATCCATCGCCTCTATAATATCATCCGCGCTCATTGGGGGTGTGTACAGACTCTGGAGGGGCTCCTATAGCCCAAGCGCTATCATAAGCCAGATCTAGGCATAAATCAGTATAACATGTTGCGGCGTGCAGCCCGATCTCATAACTGTCACTCATAATCAGGCTCTCAGCCTCACTCGGTCATCAGTCTCTCCAGTCTCATTGACGGGCTCACAATGTAATGAAACTAGCCCGACAACAATGATATGATGTATCAATAAACTACAACTGAGACTGAGATATGATATGAATGCATGAATATGACTGAGTACGAAATATCAATAAAATCAGAGAGATGAAAGCAAGAAACAACCACTATGGATACAAACAATTTCAGCATAAAGCTTAAACATGATATTTAGCATGATTGACAACTCAGTTACTTTATCACATAGTGCAAACACAAATACCAACAAAATACGGCCACTATACAGTGCCATGGGAACAACAGACTCCCAATTCACAGAGTGCACGCCCACATGCCCGTCACCTAGAATGTGTGTGACCTCATCCTCAATTACATAGCACGTGATTCAGGGATTCATACCCTCAACACTAATTTTAGAAGAGCTACTTACCTCGAACGAGCCAATACAAATGCCGAGCACGCCAAACGATGCTCCAAAGACGCCATCACGCGCGTTCCGACCTCTGAACGGCTCGAAACTAACCAAAAATAACTCAAATACATCAAACAAGGCTAAGGGAACCAATCCCAATAAGAAAAGATCAATCTTGGATCAAAAACCAGAATCGGCCAAAAAAGCCCAACCCGGGCCCGCACCTCGGAACCTGACTAAACTCACAAAGTCCAACAATCCATTCAATTACGAGCCCAACCATACTAATTTCACTCAAATCCGACTCCAAATCGATGTTCAAAACTCAAAAATTCGTATTATTAAACTTTAGGCCAAAACCCCCAATTTCTCTTTATAATTTATCAATCAAAAGCTAAAATCGAAGATAGATTCATGAAATATAACCAAAACCGAGTAGAGAACACTTACCCCAATTCATATGGTGAAAATTGATTCAAGAATCGCCTTAATCCGAGCTCCATAGCTCCAAAATGCAAAAATAGTCGAAACCCTCGAAATAGAGTACTTTATAATCACTGAGTGAATCAATGAATCGCGATCGCGGAAATACCCTCGCGATCACGAAGAAGCAGATGCACTGCCCATGCAAAAACACTACGCGATCGCGCAATAAGTTATGCGATCGCGAAGCATGAACGGCTCAGTCTCGAAAAGAACCTACGCGAACGCAGCCCCAGGCTCACGAACGCGATGAAAAAGCCATGAAGATCTGCCCAGCTCAGCTCTACAATGCGAACGCGTGCACATCCACACGTACATGATGCTCGATATGTAGTAACATATGCGAACCCGGACCCATATTCACGAACACAATGAAGAACCACTCGGCCTCAATTTTTTCCCTTACGCGATCACATCCCTCAGTCCGCGATCGCGAAGAACACTGGGTGCACCTGACATCAGCAGAACCAGCAGTGAAGAATGAAGGAAAAATGATCCGAAATCAATCTGAAACGCGCCTGATCCCCTCGGGACCCCGTCCAAATAGGACAACAAGTCCCTTAACATAGCACGGACCTACTCGAGGCCTCAAAAACACATAACAACATCAAAACGATGAATCACACCTCAAATCGGAATCTATGAACTATGAACTTTGAACTTCCAATTTCCCAAAACTCGCGCCGAAACATATCAAATCATTCCGGAATGAACCCAAATTTTGCACACAAGTCTCGAATGACATGACGAATCTATTCAAATTCCCGTAACCACAATCCGAATCTGATAACCTTGTAGACACGTAATTTTTGACCCTCCTCGAGTTATTATAAGTTTTAGTATTTAAATATTTATTTTAGGCCTAATATCGTTATTTTTACTAGTTTTAACTCTTTCACTTTATTTTATCAAAAAAACAAAAATTACAAAAATAATAGTTTCATGAAGGTTTTGTAGTCATACTATTTTACTAGGCTTTTATTCTTATATAATCGTGAAAAAATACCAAAATAGTTTCACAATATAATATTGTTTATTTTAATTAATTAGAATTTATTTTATATTTTTATATTATAATTTTTGTATATTTCTAGAAGGAAGAGTGTGTTTTTGAGTTCTAAGGTCCATTTCTTTTTGTCGTTGGCCCAATTTTGAAAAGCCCAATAGAAGAGCACTATTCATCTTCTTCTTGCCTAACCATATAACCGTACCACCTAAAAAAACACAAGAAAAACCGTAGGGAGACTAACCCTCCTTCACCCCTCATCCGCCAAGACACCACCCTCACTCAACCCAAAAACACTTCAGCAGCCGCCCAGTCCCGCCTCCTCTCAAAACCCGCCGCCTCTCCTCAAAACCACAATACAACCAGTCACACGGACAAAGAAGAAGCAGATCGGTGCACCCCCCCTCCTCTGAAAATCCACCAAACCTTACGCCTTTCTGCCGCCACTTCAATCCAAACTCATACCAAAATTCAATGAAAATCAAAACCGAATTCCTTCCTAAGGATGTTTAGCTGAAGTTTCCGAGCTAGGGTTCGAGATTTCGCAGTCAAATAAGAGTCCGTCGAATCTTCGATTGCAATCCTTGTTCGAGTTTTTCGTTTTCGTTGAAGGGTTCCGGTCCGAGTCATTGTTGCCGATTTTCCATCGAAATATGATGAAATATTTTGTTTGGAGTTTTTGCTCGTTAGTTTGATTTCAAAGGCATACTAGCTCTTGTTAATGTTTATCTCTGAAACCCATTTTATTTCAGCTTACTATGCTAGTTGATGATATGTGTTTTGATTGTTTACGACTCTTCTTTTATTTGTTAGCTAGTTGAACATCTCAATTCTGTGATAAATTTGGAAGAATATTGGAGTCATTAAGTGGATAATTGAAATGAAAAGTGGATGTTATGCCCTGTTGAAAGATTCAATGGGTCATTGGGCTAATCATAATTAAATGGGATTAGGCCATGAAGTTGAATAGAATAACGAGAATTTGGAACCTGGATATTATTGCTTCCATTTAATGTTTTTATCACTTAGTTATATTGGTAGAAGCATGCTTAGGCCGACCACACGGGTTGACAAATATTAGGTGCGATTAAATAAATTATCATGACTATGGGTACGGTTCCCGTGGCGTAGTCACAGATACGTAACTCCAAAATTCGGGTGCACGCTGGCGTGACTCGACCCCTAATTTTAATTAATAAAATAAATATGTTGTGCATCGTGGTTACGGTTCCCGTGACATGATTCGCAATGTGCAACCGAATAATTAGTTGTATAACAATTGGATTATTAAGCGGTTTAAAATAAATAAAATGCACGTAGGTTTCAAACAATGTTTCAAAATCAGATAAATAGGCAAATAATAATAGTTGAGCGACCGTGCTAAAACCACAGACCCGGGAATTCCGAACACCTTCTCTCGGGTTAACAGAATTCCTTACCCGGATTTCTGTGTTCGCAGAGTGTAAAACAGAGTCAAGATTTCCTCGATTCGGGATTTAACTGGTGACTTGGGACACCATAAACTATCCCAAGTGGCGACTCTGAATTTTAAATAAAATAATCTCATTTCGATTGTCTCTTAAGTTGGAAAAAACTCCCTTTATACCCTTCCGGAGGTAGTAAAAAGGAGGTGTGACAGCTCTGGCGACTCTGCTGGGGAATAGAACCCAGAATCTCTGGTTTGGGGTTCAGAATTCAAGCTTAGAATATCTTTTATGATTGGCTTTCATGATTGCGGGATGTTTACGTGTTTGAGCCTAATGTGCTAAATATTGCTTTTTACCGCTTTGATATTATTTGAACTGTATATAAACTGCTACGAAACCCCTCTCTTCTATCTTCTGAGGAGTGCACGTTGGTGTGACTTCTTTATATTAGCGTCATATCCCAATTTAGAACGAGGTTCGGACAAGTTGCAAAGCCGGATGATCTTTTGGTTACCGGTACGCTGCCCCCCGCCCCCAGCTCGAGTTGTCCGCTGGGGTAAGCCAGGTCTAGAACAATAAACTCAGGTATTAAACCTAGAATAACATAGTCCCATGCCGGATCCCTAGTAGGAACGCTTGTTTGCATCACGTGCACTTGACTTAGGGGACTCAACACAGGGATTGGGTCCGTCTAGGACAGGTGTACCCCAAAAATAAAAGACCATCTTGAAGCATTTTATGTGCTACATGTTGCATTCTTCAAGGGTAAAGGGGTCATTTGGCGGACCAATAGTGGTTGAGGGTAAATGAGAAAGAAAAGAGGATTAAGTGTGAAAATGAAGCAAGTGGGCCCGATTATATTTTTCTTTTGCAAATTTATTTATTTATTTTATTTCAAGAAAAAGACAAAAAAAATTGACAAATGAAAATGAAAATGAAAAATTATTTTGTACTTGCCTGTCATTTTTCAAAAAAAAAAAAAAAAAGGAAAATCCAAAAAGATTTTGTACGCCTTCATCATTTTTCAAAAAAAAAAAGAGACAAAAAATATGTTTTTTTTTTCAAATCAGTAGGTTTTTTTTAATTCTCTCTCGTATCCAATCTTCCCAAACTACGCAAACCTGATTCGCGTCCTTCGGGGCGGGATTTGTAGGCAGCCCACATAGGGTCCGTTATTCTTAGATTCTTGGCTTCGCGGGGTCGTAGCCAAATCTTGCATATTTAGCCACATTTGGCCACATATGTTGTTTTTGCAAAATAGGATTGTTTTCTCAAAGTAGTTTGTTATTTCATGTCTTAGAGATCTAAGTCCACAACATGGTGTCATCTCAATTCTAAGGTCCATTCCTGTTAAATTTACATGTCCAGCCACTTTTGGCCACATCAGCCATTCTTGCAAAATGAGGTCATTTTTGTAAAAGTGGCTCAATGACCCATGTTCTTAGAATCTTGAGTCCACAACTAGGTGTCATATTACTTTAAGGCTCATCTTGTTGAATTTGCATCTCCAGCGCGTTTGCCCACATCGACCATTTTTGTAAAATGGGTCACTTTTGCAAAGTAATTTCTAGGGCCATAATTGTTGGGAGTTTGAAGTCATATAAGTCTTAGTGAGGTTATTTCATGCTTTTGAGGTAACCTTTGTTGAGTTTGCACCAATAGCTACCCTTGGCCATGTAGGTCATTTTGCAAAAATAGCTTAACCATGTCTTGCGTGTGTCCAATAGGAGGTGTTGTGGCGTCGCATTGCGTCTCGAGTCAATAACTCTATTTGATCTTATTTTTCTCATATATGAGTGGATTTACTTAGAAGATTCTAATACAACACATGCCGTGCATGTATCAGGCTTGGATGGCTGGGAAAGCACCACCCCCGCCACCACCTAGCTTTCTAGATGTTACCCTTACCCAAGCTCCAGATATAGTGTCAGATCATCCACATTACTCTCCAGATTTTCCCGCTTATCACGACTTTTCCAATCTCCCTAGTAGCTCCATCGATCGTCCTCCAACTACCTTTCCTGAAAATAGCCTTCCTGCCATATCCACTACCTCCACGATCATAACTTCTCAACAACCACTCCCTAGGTCCAGCAGTGAACACCAGTTCCACCCTCTTGCTGCCCAATACTACTCTCCAGAGCTAGCCCACCAGGTCCCAGACTCATATAATCATATCTCTCAGAATGAGCCTCATGTTGAGAATGAAAATTCACAAGAAAAGAAGAACGAGATAAGATATCCAGAAAGCTGAAAGGTATAGAGCAGTCCTTAAAGATCATGCAAGGGAGGGGAAATCAGATTAATGTGTCTTACAATAAGTTGTGTATGTTCCCTGATGTTCACCTGCCTGTGGGGTTTAAAATGCCAAAGTTTAACTTGTATAACAGACGTGGAGATCCAGTAGCCCATCTGAGGGGTTATTGTAGTGAAATGAGAAGTTTTGGCCGGAAAGATAAGTTGTTGATGGCGTATTTCAGTGAGAGCTTGAGTGGGGCAACTTTGGAATGGCATACGCATCAAGATGTCAATAAGTGGTATGCATGGGATGGCATGTATCAAGATTTTCTTCGACACTTTCATTACAATATAGACATCATCCCAGATCGCTCCTCCCTTTCTAAGATGGAAAAGAAGCACAGTGAGAGGTTTAGGGAATATGGACTTAGATGGAGGGAACAAACTGCTCGAGTCAGTCCTCCGGTTGATGAAGAAGAAATGGTTAAGCTTTTCCTACAAGCTTAGGGACCCACTTACTTTAGTGATTTGATCCCTGCTTTGGGTAAACCTTTCAATGATGTGGTAAAAATGGGGAAGATGGTAGAAGAAGGAATCAATTCAGAAAAAATCATGAGCTATTCTGCATTGAAAGATACTACAGAAGACATTCAGAACATCTCAGTGAATTTGGCGGGAAGAAAGAGAAACAGAAAAGATGTTGTTGAGCCCCGCCAACGACAGGATCCGGTGTGTGTTCCTGCTCAACGCTTTCAGCCTCAATACTGACCCCATGATTATCCACGTACTCCAGATAATCCTCCCCAATGCTACTTCTCCCCACAAAATCCCCAAAGTCTTCACCTTCCCACTACTCTATCCATGATGCACCGCCATATGCTCCACATCCACAGGACCTGCAATGGCCTGCACCACCTCCACAAATGTCGTACCCGCCTCCTCAAGCATGTCAACCACCCGCCCGCAAGAGTTTCCAACTGAGGTCAGAGTACAAACTGAAAAGGCAGCAACAAAGAGAAAAGTCTTTCACTCGTATTGGAGAATCATATGCCAGTCTGTTCCAAAGGTTGAGGCAATTGGACATGTTGAGGCCGATTCAGATAAAAATGTCGAATCCCCTGCCAAAGAAGTTCATTTTTTCTCAAAGGTGAGAATATTGCTCAAATGCCCCGGGGCACAATCTAGAAAAGTGTTGGCATCTGAAAAGACCTGTCCAAAAGCTTATTGATGCAGGCGATATTATCGTGCAAAATCCAGATGCAGTCGATACTAGCCAAATTCCATCGCTTGTTCATAATGAGACTCATGTGGTGGGCATGATTTATGTTGAGGAACACGAGAACTCTTCTGAATCCCTTGGAGGGCCACTTGCCACGAAATTTTCAGCGCTATCAGTCTCAAATCCAGAAGTTAGTCTTAAGAACGAGTTGGCAAAGAGGACCCAAAAGCAATCTGTTGAGGTCAATGTGATGTAGATTTGTGAAGGTTCTGGTAATATTTATGTGGAACTTAGTGGCTAAGCTGTCGGGCTTGGTGATTGGAAATACGCTCCTTTCCTGGCTAGCCAGGGGAATCTTGGTGGTTTATTTTGTTGTCATTTTTGTTGCCCGGGTTATTTCAGGGTTGTAATCCGGATATTGTCTTGTGAGTCAAACCCTTCTATCCTTTTATTTTGCCTAGTTCGTTTAGTCGTAGTAATCTGTTTGTGTTATCTAGGTTTGTTCCAGGTTTGTAACCCAAGTTTTTCTTGCTTTTTTTTGTTGTTCACACTTTCCACTATCAATTTTATATAATCTACTATTTTTTGTCATTTCTTGTCCATTTTGTTTAGTTCTCTTTTTATTTTTACAAGTCTTTTCATGCTGAATTTAGTGATATGACATGCACGCTAATTCTCGTCCTGGTCTTAAAAGTTAGTCTAATCATGAAGCACAAAACAAGTTTTGTATTTGAGGGAAATAAGTAAAAATTTGGACATTTTGAGATCATTTAAAATCCCGAGTTGTGAGAAACTGGGGCAGATAGTTTGGGGAGTTAAGAGGACAATAAGAAATTGTTACAAGAGAGTGCGTCCCAGACAATTTGAAGCAAGCAACTTTGAATTCAAGCGTATCTCAAGTTATAAGATAAAGCCAAGAGAGTTTGCTCCAAATTAATAGAGCACATCCATTATGAAGAAGAGATCACACAACGAGGGTTTTGTACTTGACAAGGCACTAAAGAAAAGTGAAAGGCATATGAGTGATATCAATGCCAAAGTTGCAAAAAAAATGATATGAATGATATTCCTTTTTCATCCTCGGGTTGCAAGTGTTGTACTTGGCGTTTTCAGGGATTGGGAGGCCCTCTTTCAGCTACCCAAACACTTTATACCATTGGTACCCCTTTTTGAGCCTATGCTAATTTTCTTGACCTCCCCTCTTTTGGAATCAAGTTAGAGTCATATAAAAAATAAAAATAAAAAGATCATGCCCCATAAGGTTTATTTTAGAAACTTCATTCCAGAAGAAATTTTCAACAAGAAAAGAAAAGAGAGAAAAAAAAAAGAAAAAGAAAAAAAATAACAAAAAAAAGGAAGAAAAAAATAGTAGTATCAAAGAGTAGTCTTTTGAACTATGTTAGACCTGATTCTTGTCACCACAAGATACGTAGGCAGCCTTATGGTTCGGTTGCACCAAATAAAATATTTTATAATCCCACAAAATCTGAGTGGGGCAGTTCTTCTTAGAAGTTCCATCTAAAAAAATTAATCAAATGCCCTTGTTTTAGATATTGGGGCAAAGTTTTAGAATGGATTCCAAAAGTTGTAAATAAATTAACCCCGTCGTCATAGTTATTTTGAGCCTTTATGATATCCTTTCTTTCAAATCCTGTCCAAAAGCCACATTACAGTCCAAAAATGACCTCTCAATAATCTTTTGAGAGTGCCAAGTTAGACATGCCAGGAACATATGCTAATTTTACCATGGTTAATGCCTTGCCATTTGCAGAATCAGATGAAATAAAAAGAATAGAACAAAATGAGAGAGTCTTATTGGTGAAAACCCTCACGGGAACCATAAGGCGGTGGTGAGTTGAGGGAAAGAGCAAAATGAGAGAGGCTTGATGGTGAAAACCCTTTGGGCACTACAAGTCGAATAAGGATCGTGAATCAGATAGGATAATCAGAGCATTGAAGCCCAGTTTCACAACTTAGAGGTATAACAAGATTTGAACACTAGACTTTCTTGACATATTAGGCCATTAATGCAAAAATGCATGTCATGGTCATTAGAGTTGGTATCTGCATCTGATAGGCTTCTACTTTGTAGTTTTCTTGTTAGATATCATGTCTTTCCATTGCTCCTCACTCTGTTCCTCTTTTTTAGTTCGAGTCTTCTTTTTGAGTCAACTTGGTCAAAACAAGTGAGAAATGACTTCAAAATTTTCTACCAGCTTTCCAATTGCACAGAACGGAATCTGGCTAGCACATCAAAGCGGCACAAGTCAGGAAAGAACAATATGCGCACTGATTTGATAACCGTTGATGTGCTTTGAGTATCATGTGAAATGCAAAGATTTGGTGAATGTTAGAACACGAGTGCAATGCATCGGGTATAAGGTATTGGGCTTGGACGGATCATAGGTGTTTTCCCTTGTAAGGGTTGATAGAGAAAGTAGTTAACCAATAAAAAGCAAGGTCTTTCGAGTCGAAACATAGGTTAATCATGCCCTCAATGTCAAGGACACAAACCAACCACTACATTTTAAACTCATAAGTTTTCTTTGTATGAAATAGGGACGAAGACTGTGTCCAAATCAAAGCTTGGAAGGTTGAATATTTCAAGTGTCATGCCCAATTTTGTCAGCACAAAGGCTGTTTGAGAATGTTCCTTTTACCCCCTAGGCATCCCCTAGTTGAGAATATCATCACCTCTCAAGAATTTTCTCTAGTTGAGAAGAACCATACTTCCTAGACATCGCACTAGTTGGGAAGAATCTTTAGTTTTCCTTAAGTTCAGGGGTCCCGCCTGGAAAATAGGGCCAGTTGTAGTTTCATTAAGTTTTAATCTCCAAATTTTCTTGAATTCAGGAGTCCTGCCTGGAGAATAGGGTCAGTTTTAGTTTCCTCTAGTTGTTAAGCTTTAATTTTCTTAAGTTTAGGGATCCTGCCAGGAGAGTAGGGTCAATTGTTAGTTTCCCTAAGTTTTAATCTCTAGTTTTTATTGGTTCAGGGGTCCCGCCTGGAGAATAGGGTCAGCTTTTAGTTAGTCAGACTCAGTTTTTAGTTTAATCAGAATGAAGCATGATAGTGATAGAAGAGGTCACCTTCAGAAACAATGCCACGAGTTAACCACTAAGTTTTCAAACTAACAAGATTTCCTTTGTTTGAGACAGGGAAAAAAAATTTGTTCTATATGCAGGGTTCCTCCATAAGGAAAGCATGGTTCAGGGGTAAGGAATTTTCTTCTTTCAGCAGAGATCTTCCAGAAAGAGAGCAGGGCTCAGGTAAGTTCATCTTCAATTTTCAGGACCCTCCTGGAAAATGAGATTTAGTTTTAAAATTATCAGGACCCTCATGGATAATGGGATTAATTTTAAGTTCTCAGGACCCTCCTAGATAATGGGATTCGATTTAAGTTTCAGGACCCACCTGAAAAATGGGATTCAACTAGCACTCACAAATGTTCCTGGTACAAACTAGGGCAGAAAATTTTCTTTGTTTTGTATGTTGTTGTGATTGCAGGCACCAACTGAGAGAACATGGTCAACTTTCAGTTTACATTTTCAAGTTCAAGAGGCATCAGGAGCCCGCCTAAAAAACAGGGTCAGTGTTAAGTTTTCAATTTCGAGTTCAAGAGGCATCATGAGAATCCCGTCTGAAGAGCAGGGTCAACTTTCAGTTTACAATTTCAAGTTAGAGAAGCATCAGGAGACCGCCTGAAGAACAAGGTCAACTTTCAATTTCCTAGTTCAAGAATCATCAGGAGAGCCCGCTTGAAGAGCAGGGTCAACTTTCAAGTTCAAGTCAGAGAGGCATCAGGAGAACCCCGCCTGAAGAACAGGGTCAGCTTTCAGTTTACAATGTCAAGTCAGGGAGGCATAAGAAGAATCCCGCCTGAAGAATAGGGTTAATTCTCAAGTTCAAGTCGGAGAGGCATCAGGAGAACCCTGCCTGACTAACAGGGTTAGCTTTCAGTTTACAATTTCAAGTCAGGGAGGCATCAGGAGAATCCCGCCTGAATAATAGGGTAAACTTTCAATTTCAAGTTAGAGAGGCATCAGGAGAATCTCACCTGAAGAACAGGGTCAAATTTCAGATTACAAGTTCAAGTCAGAGAGGCATCAGGCCCGCCTGAAGAACGGGGTCAGCATTCGATTTTCAAGATTCAAGTTAGAGAAGCATCAGGAGAATCCTACCTGAAGAACAGGGTCAAGTTTCAGTTTTAAGTTTAAGTCAGAAGCAGCAGGAACTCGCTTGAAGAATAGGGCCAACCTCCAGTCTTTAAGTCAAATCAGGAGTAGCACGAGCCGCCTAAAGGACAAGGTTTGCGAGCTCAAGTCTACTCCAAGTTCAAGTTTATTTCAAGTACAGGAAGCAGGGTGCCCGCCTAGAGAATAAGGTCAACTTCCAGTTTTCTTCAAAATTCAAGTCAGCAGGATGCCCACCTGAAGAATAGGGTGAATTTTCAGTTTCGTGTTGAAGGACCAAGTAGAAATCCAAGGAAGATTCAAGACAAGAAGTAGATAGGATCTTGTATTTTTCTTTATTTTGCTGTAATTTTTCTTTTTATCTTTGATGTAACGGCAGGAACCGCGGACCGGAACCTCGACGGAATGGAACCTCAATCGACTCTCCACCTAGGTATACTCCTCCGTTCTTCTCACTTTTGAACTACACGTGACCTGATTCCTTTATAGCCAAGGATATGTAGGCATTTAAGATACCAGGGCTCAGTCACACTCTCTTTTCTTTAAGTTTTTGGTCTCTCTAAATAAGGGTCGGGTCAAAAAACCTGTCTAGTCGTTCTTTGTCTGAAAACTCTTCGTGTTTCCAGTCAAAGAGGGGCAGCTGTAGACATGTAATTTTTGACCCTCCCCGAGATATTATACGTTTTAGCGTTTAAATATTTATTTTAGGACTAATATCGTTATTTTAACTAGTTTTAACTCTTTCACTTTATTTTATAACAAAAATGAAAATTACAAAAAAATAGTTTCATTAAGGTTCTGTAGTCATACTATTTTACTAGGATTTTATTCTTATATAATCGTGAAAAAATACCAAAATAGTTTCACAATATAAAATTGTTTATTTTAATTAATTAGAATTTGTTTTATATTTTTATATTATAAATTTTGTATATTTTTAGAAGGAAGAGTGAGTTTTTGAGTTGTAAAGTCCATTTCTTTTGTCTTTGGCCCAATTTTGAAAAGCCTAATAGAAGAGCACTATTCATCTTCTTCTTCCCTAACCATATAACCGTACAACCTAAAAAAACAAATACAAGAAAAACCCTAGGGAGATCAACCCTCTTTCACCCCTCATCCGCCAAGACACCACCCTTCCTCAACCCAAAAACACTTCAGCAGCCGCCCAGTCCCGCCTCCTCCCAAAATCCGCCACCTCTCCTCACCACCACAATACAACCAGTCATACGGACAAAGAAGAAGCAGATCAGCGCACCCTCCTCCTCTAAAAATCCACCAAACCTCACCCCTTTCTGCCGCCATTTCAATCCAAACTCACACCAAAATTCAATGAAAACCAAACTCGAACTCCTTCCTAAGGATGTCTAGCTGAAGTTTCCGAGCTAGGGTTCGAGATTTCGCAGTCAAATAAGAGTCCGTCGAATTTTCGGTTGTATTCCTTGTTCGAGTTTTCCATTTTCATTAAGGTTTCCGGTCCGAGTCATTGTTGCCGATTTTCCATCGAAATCTTATGAACAATTTCGTTTGGAGTTTTTGCTCGTTAGTTTGATTTCAAAGGCATACTAACTCTTGTTAATGTTTATCTCTAAAACCCATTTTATTTCAGCTTACTATGCTAGTTGATGATATGTGTTTTGATTGTTTGCGACTCTTCTTTAATTTGTTAGCTAGTTGAAGATCTCAATTCTGTGATAAATTTGGATGAATATTGGAGCCATTAAGTGTATAATTGAAATGAAAAGTGGATGTTATACCCTGTTGAAAGATTCAATGGGTCATTGGGCTAATCATAATTAAGTGGGATTAGGCCATGAAGTTGAATAGAATAACGAGAATTTGGAACCTGGATATTACTGCTTCCATTTAATGTTTTTATCACTTAGTTATATCGGTAGGAGCATGCTTAGGCCGACCACACGGGTTGGCAAATATTAGGTGCGATTAAATAAATTATCGTGACTATGAGTATGGTTCCCGTGGCGTAGTTACATATACGTAACTCCAAAATTCGGGTGCAAGTTGGCGTGACTCGACCCCTAATTTCAATTAATAAACTAAATACGTTAACATTGTGGATCGTGGGTACGGTTCGCAATGTGCAACCGAATAATTAGTTGTATAACAATTGGATTACTAAGAGCGGTTTAAAAGGAACAAAATGCACGTGGGTTTCAAACAATGTTTCAAAATCAGATAAATAGGCCAATAATAATAGTTGAGCGACCGTGCTAAAACCACGGAACCCGGGAATGCCTAACACCTTCTCTCGGGTTAACAGAATTCCTTACCCTGATTTCTGTGTTCGTAGACTGTAAAACAGAGTCAAGTTTTCCTCAATTCGGGATTTAACCGGTGACTTGGGACACCATAAACTATCCCAAGTGGCGAATCTGAATTTTACATAAAATAATCCCATTTCGATTGTCACTTAAATTGAAAAAAACTCCCTTATACCCTTCCCGGGGTAGTAAAAAGGAGGTGTGACAATCCTCAAAGTCAACTTCTGGTCAAACTTATGAACTTTCAAAACCTTCAAATTTCTAAATTTTGCCAACTAGTGCCGAAACCTTCTAGAAATATCCAAATGCAAATCCGGGCATATGCCCGAGTCCAAAATCACCATCAGGACCCAATGGAACCATCAAAACCTCGTTCCGGTTTCAAATTCACAAAAGTCAAACTTGGTCAACTCTTTCAACTTAAAGCTTCAACAATGAAATTCATTCTTCTAAACCGACTTCGAAATACCTGAAAACCAAAATTGACGATTCACATAAGTCATAATACATCACACGGAGCTACTCGCGCCCACAAACTACCGAGGGAATTGTAAATGCTCAAAACGATCGGCCGGGTCGTTACATCCTCCCCCACTTAAACATACATTCGTCCTCGAACGTGCCAAAAGTTGTTCCCATACCATCAAGATACCGCATAACCTTACCATGAACATACACGGGGGTGATCCTACGCCACCCTATCCCATATAGGTCTGATAACACAACATAACTGAAATTTCTCAATTCAACCAAGTCCACAAGCCTTAGAATCCAATTTTTCACTCATCCAGAATTTCTTATAAGGTCTGCATCTCACAACCTACACGCTGTATGTCTGAACAAGCTGTATCAAGCCATAACTATGACCCATGACACAATCACAGGAAATACCACACAACTCAAATACTCATAACAATAACTTCTGACTGCAATAGCTACTCGATAACCAACTGGACACCGGTAAGGAACCTCATCTCAACTAAAATCTTGTTTTGAACCTTTGTACACTGCCAATGATGAAAGAAACACACAGAAACTCGTAACCACTTATCAGACCAACAAGTCATGGAACTTTCCCTCATTCGACAAGAACTATAGCTAATTTCTAAGCCTACTTCCGATATAATCCTCCCAAATATATACCGCAATCAAATCTAATATCAGCCATCCTAGATCTGACAACTCCATCTTATCGAATACCAACTACTCTACTGACACGCAACACCCATACTACTCAGAGCCACAAAATGAGCAATCCATGCACTAATAAGCAAAGATGTATTCAATCACGAAAATGACTTAATCACGGGAATCGTCCCGCAAGCTCAATGGGTACCACCACAATGAAAATGCTAAGGACCTATCACACATCGTAGAACCATCACCCGACTCTAACACAAAGGTTCATACCTCCACATAATTCCGAATGCGCGGCTCCATCCAGATGCTGGTCCATATTATATACCTCGAGCCACCCTGCTCAAAATCAATAACCACGCGAAATTCGACATCCAGTACCCAAAGTGCATTACCATAACCACGGAGAATCAGACGATACAATGCCACACAAAACCCGAAAGAACATAACCAATACACCCCAATCATGCAGCACCCAATTACGCATCTCGTTCAAATTCTGCTATAAAACCACAATAGCACCGCACCATGTGTGCCTAAGACCAACCAATCACAACTCCCCGTCGCATAAAAGAGTAACTCATAATTTTTTTTCTTGAACATGAATAAGCTGAGCAACAACCGCATGACACCTCCCTCACAATAGCATTATGGAACCAACCAACCCAACTCGCTATAGAATACACATCCTAATTGGGACTACTGATGGAACCTCAAATCAACTCTGGGCACCCATAAATAGATAAATAAACCTCCGAAAACCCACAATGACTGAATCATAACACATACTTCCATCTGGCTAGCTTCGACCATGGCTTCACAGTCCACAACCATGAAACAGTCTGCTCCTCAGAACTGATCCCAACTCCACCACCAGAATGTCTAACACATCTATTATACACGATCATCCCAAGAGGAATACTTCTAAAATTCTTCCGTGCCACATAGCAAAATTTGAATATCAGCAGTCGATCAACCAGGAGAGTGTCGCAATACCAATGAAGTATCCATAAATCAAAACACATTGCCCCTTCTGAAATGTATACTTTCATCAAGCCATACCAAGTAGTAATATCATTCACCTAGTCATCTGAAATCGTCCATGCTGCTTAAGAATACACCGTGACCTTGCTCATGCAAATCTCAATCCCACACAACACATCGCATATACCATGCCATAGTATGAAAAGTACGAAAAACTCATAATCCACTCTGAGTCACAGTAAACTACATACTCAACCAGTTAGAAACCTTCCATTTGATCTCATCCAGGAGAAAATCCCTATTCGTAACATGTTCCACACACCGATAGGAAATATATACCCCTCGAACCATGGTAGTAACCATTGAAAACTATTCGAAACTCATTTGCACATAATCAAGTCATCAGAACTAAATCTCTCTATCTCAACCAAGCCACGCAGGCTGCCAAAACCCAATAGCATTTCCACGAAGCGCCTGTAGAAACTCATCACATCACAAGTACCCAAAGAACATATCATATCTTTTATTGTGCTGAATCAACCTACTACCAAGTCGTCCCCAATTTCTCTTACTTCCTTTCGAATTGCTTTCAAATTGATACTTCTTCTTTCTAGAACACTCTTAACCTTAACCAAAACTTTCCCCACGAACTTTAGCATAGAAAGGCTCATAAACCGTTGTATCCCTTCTTAAGCACCCCCAAAAGTACCATATCCGAAACACCCACTACGAAGAGACCTTCTATGAATTTATGCTATTCTTTCACTTCCCTAATACCGAAATGTAGAATCCACAACGATATAGAAATACTGCGAGTCTTGACACCATCAAATGAAAATCTCAATTTCTAGCCATATACAAATCCTAAAAATTCTCAATTGCCACATATAAACCTTGAATTCATTAGAACCATTCTCGAGAGTCATCCACACTACTCAAATCTCAATTAAACTGATCCAACAGATCGAACGACCTGTGCCCTATTTGCACACCAACACCCTAAGAAGTAATCCACGCTTCTAAGCAACCAAGTGAATCCCTACTCCATGCACTCTACATTCTCTACGCATAATAACTCATTTATTCCACGTTTCCCATATTCTCATAAAGCATAATACAGCCCGTATCCAAAAATTCCTTTACTCGATCTCACCCTCTGCAACCATAACTCATTCACAAGTATATCTCATACCGAAACCAATACAACACATAGCCGTGCAATCAACTTAACAATAACAGATTCCCCCACTTGGCTCAAAGCCATAGATCAAAACACACAATAACTCATGATTCTCATACTCTATTACTACCAGAATACCGCAGTGAGATTCCACTAAATCCTCCATAAGCTCATGAAACACAAACCATCTAATATCTCAAATCATATGGAAATCTCGCATTCACCCTTGTAACAGTAAAGTTATCTCTCATAAGCGATCCATACTCAAATTACAACACATATAATTCACTGATAAAAGAGAACTCGCTACAAAACAACATAGGGATCACACAAACCTCAGGAAAACCCGCAGGAGATAACCCACCTACTTTTCCTCAAACTGACATCTCTCTATTCCCTTCCACAGTCATAACTACTACGCAATTACTTGATCTTCCTGAGTCTGAACTCATATCACGACATTGAAAACTTACTTCACTCTGCAACCAAACAACATGAAAGATCCTTCAACACGCCCATAACTCGAGACTATACGTCGAATAAAGACAGAAAAACAAACCCTTCTCTTCATGTTCAAACGATATGAACACATCTCACAATTACATCATACTCATCACGTAGCCATCAAACCACAAACTCCACTAATAGAGACATTGTGACGACCCGGTCGATCGTCTTAATAATTAATGCCCCGATCCCCTGTTAATTGTTTTTCCCAAGTCTATTTCTTCTTAATTGAATTTTTGGGACCTTCGGGTTTAAAGTTTCGGAGAGTATTGGGATATTTAGTCCCTAAATGAGAGCTTAAGTGTTGGAAAGTTTCCCATAGTCGGAGCAGTGTGAAGACGGCCTCGGAATGGAAATCTGATGGTTCCGTTAGCTCCGTTAGCTGATTTCGAGGTTGGAAGCATGTTCGGAATGAATTTTGGAAGTCCGTAGCTCATGTAGGCTTGAAATGCCGAAGTTTGAATTTTTGGAGTTTCCTGTCCGATAGTGAATTTTTGATCCGAGGGTCGGAATGGAAGTCCGGAAGTTGCAGTAGTTCCATCATATCATTTGGGATGTGTGTACAAAATTTGAGGTCATTCGGATAAGTTTAGACGTGTTTCAGTGTTGGATGTGAATTTTAGAATTTTCCTAAGTTTCTAGGCTTGAACCTATGCATAATCGATGATTTAGATGCTAAGAGACGTGTTTTTAAGGATCGAACTAGTTCAAATGAGGTGTTAGGGTTGGTTGGTGTTTTTGGTTGAGGTCCCGGGGGCCTCGGGGTTGCTTCGGATGCTTAACGGGTGAAGTTTGGGAATTGTTGCTGCTGAACTAGGCCCCTTCTGGTGTCTTCGCACCTGCAAAGGTTTTTCCGTAGGTGCAGACTCGCAGGAGCGGTGGCCTTGATCGCAGGTGCGATAGGGGAAGTTTTGGCCAGTGGTCGCAATTTAAGCAAATAGGTTTTGGCCTGCGATCAAGGCCACCGCTCCTGCGAGTCCGCACCTGCGAAAAAACCTTTGCAGGTGCGAAGACACCAGAAGGGGCCTAGTTAAGCAGCAATAATTCCCAAACTTCACCCGTTAAGCATCCGAAGCAACCCCGAGGCCCCGGGGACCTCAACCAAAACCACCAACCAACCCTAACACCTCATTTGAACTAGGTCGAGCCTTAAAAACACATCTCTTAACATCTAAATCATCGATTATGCATAGGTTCAAGCCTAGAAACTTAGAAAAATTCTAGAATTCACATCCGACGCTGAAACACGTCTAAACTTATCTGAATTATCTCAAATTTTTCACACACATCCCAAATGACATGACAGAACTACTGCAACTTTCGGACTTCCATTCCGACCCTCGGATCAAAAATTCACTATCAGACCGGAAACTCCAAAAATTCAAACTTCGGCATTTCAAGCCTACATGAGCTACGGACTTCCAAAATACATTATGAACATGCTCCCAACCCCGAAATCACCTAATGGAGCTAACGGAACCATCAGATTTCCATTCCGAGGCCGTCTTCACACTGCTCCGACTACGGGAAACTTTCCAACACTTAAGCTCTCATTTAGGGACTAAATATCCCAAAACTCTCCGAAACTTTAAACCCGAACGTCCTGGCAATTCAATTAAGCAGAAATAGACTTGGGGAAAATAGTTAACAGGGGATCGGGGCGTTAATTCTTAAGACGACCGACCGGGTCGTCACATCCTCGGACTACGAGACGATATCCCGGGAGATCCTTTGGATATACATATGATGGACCAAGGGACGGTATCCCTGGAGATCCTTCGGATATACATATGATGGACTATGGGACTGTATCCCGGGTGATCCACCGGACAGTTGAGAAAAGGACTACAGGATGGTATCCTGGGAGATCCTCATTGTTACCATTGTTATTATGTTGTACATATTCCGGGTTTACTTTGTTCTTGTGTTTAGTTATTGCCTTGTTTGACATGTCTTATTTCACTGTTGTACTCATTATTTCCCCCTGTTTTCATACTGTAAATTCCTATAATATTGTTTGACCTCAGTAGGGCCCTGACCGTCCTCGTCACTACCCGACCGAGGTTAGGCTTGGCACTTATTGAGTACCGATGTGGTGTACTCATGCCCTTTCCTGCGCATGTTTTTCATGTGCAGATCCAGGTACCTCCACTCAGGCGCACTATCCTCGAGGTTGCGAGATACAACAGAGACTTCGAGGTATATCTGCCGCGTCCGCAGACCAGGAGTCTCTATCTTATTCCAGCTTTTTGTGAAAAGTTTATCCTTTCTTACAGTTGTATAGATATTCTGGAGTTAGAGCAGTGTATTATATTCTGTTAGCCGTTGGTTCCCGTGAGTTTCTAGGTTTTGGGGTGATATTGTAGACTTCCGTATTATTTTGAGTTGTATATGCCAAGTGGCATTTATATACAGTCTTCCTTTAGATTGTTCAGCTTTCATTTACTTAATTATTTTCGCAAGTTATGTTGATATTCTGCATTTCTAGGCTTACCGAGTTATAAGAATTAGGTGTCGTCACGACATGTTCACGGAGGACGAACTGGGGTCGTGACAGACACTACCGGGCATATAAATCCAAAAGCACGTGCTCACATAATCAACACCTCTGTGCTCAAGCTACAGTCGAAACCCGGCCTTAAGTCATCCAGACCGGCCCATCATCAGCACGCCAAAATCATAGCTCGCACCTCAACCATGGAATCATAAGTCGTCGATGCACAGTTGATACCGAGCGGTCAAGTGCGCATACAAATGCGTGGAAGGAATTCAAAGGGTTACGCTCCAAGCTGAATCAATGTCACACGATAAGGAAAGAAAGATGTGAAGTATATCCTAAATGTCCTATAGCCCCTCGAAGATAGGTATGGACGTCATCATACCGATCCACAAGACTCTACTAGACACTTGATCATGACTTGTAGAACCTATGAACCTAAAGCTCTGATACCAACTTGTCACGACTCCAAATCCACTAGTCGTGATGGAACCTAACCCAACTCGCTAGATAAGCCAACTAATAATTACCCAGTTTCAGTAATATCAATAAGGCAATCAAACAAAGGAATTATCTAAATCTTAAACCTTTCCCAAGGACTGGTAGTATAAATCATGAGCTTCTACGAATAGAGTTTACAAAGCGGAAATAAAATAAATACATAGTCTATTTGAAAAGTACATAAACAGAGTTTTATAATCTAAGGCTACACCGAACAAAGGAGGCAGCTATGACAGAGATGCAGGTACATCTTCAAGCCCTGCAACCATCGAACACAGCAGCAACAACAACAACCAACATCTGCACGCAATGTGCAGAAGTGTAGTATCAGTATAACCGACCACATGTACTGAGTAAGTAACAGACCTAACCTTAGGTTGAAAGCAGTGATGAGTTCGAACATAGGTCTGGTCCAACACCAATAACCAATAGCAGTTCATAACAACGTAAAACATATAAATAAGAAAGTAACTTAGAGATAAAAATGCTCAGCTTTTTCACAATTTTCCGAAAATAGTCCCACTTTTCAAGAATTCAGTGAAAACGCATATCCTTTACCGAAATCGACGTAAAATGTGACATAGTTTGAAAACTGTAAATTTTTCTGAAAATCCTTTCCACAATTAATTAGATGTTTCGTTTTCTTCCAGATAGCAAGTGTTAAATACCTCTATATGCCCACATATCAATGTGTGTAAAATAAATGTCATGAATGACGTGATACCGCACAACATGAGGGAAAATGCATCTCTATGTCTGTATGTCATGTGTGCATGCCAATGCCATGTATCTCAAAGATGAATCATGTACTCACACTCTCAGAATACTCAATCTCATTGTCTCACACTTTCCGCTCATCATGCTCAACCATTTGGTACTGTATATGGCACAGGGAAATCCATCCCGGAACATATATGTTATACCCTATTTTAACACGGGTCAAAACTAACATATTGGAAAATTCAAGGTTAATTAATTAAAGAGTCGCTAACTAATTATTTTAAAGGTGAATTAGGACACCAATTATATGATCTGCTTAACCTTTAAGATAATGGGTAAGGGTTCTAATTAATCTTATAGGGAAGGTTATTAAAGCACCCTTCAATATTTATTAAATATAGTTAACCGATCAAACTAAGATTAATTGATAGCTAAGATTATGTAAAAAGATTCAGATACATATATACATAGGTTAAAATATTTGTTACATTGACTTAAAATGGCTTTCAAAACAGTGAGTAATCCTCAAATTGTTCTGTCTAACACAAATTAAGTTAAGAGAAAATCTTTAAATTTAACTAAAAAGAAACTCAAGAATATATTTAGATTAAACAATAAATTTATCAAAATGTTCAGATTTAAACTCAAAAACTTGCTTTATCTCAAATGATTAATTACAGAAGAGCTCGTCTAAACTAAAGAAATGGACACAAAGTTCTAATGAGACTTAAAGCTCGTTTTGGATGAAAATGTATATCAACAACTGGTTAATCTTAAATTCAAGGAAAACAATCTCGAACTTTATGGAAAATCTTAAAGATAGGCTAAGATTTAAAAGAATGGTTTACATGTGTATTTACCAAAACACTCGGCTAGATTTATAAAAGTCTAACTTAACGTCATTAGAAACTGGCTGGACCAGAAGTTTTTGAAAGCATCAATTTAAGTGAAACTGGTTTTATATTCTTATATATAAATGTTGTATTTTTATGTGATTAAAATTGTACCAAATTGATAATTAACTAAACATACTATGCTAGCACAATTTTTAACATATAATCCCAAAACATAGAGATAAACCAAATTACACAAGTAAAGGTCAAATAGTATGAATGATAGGGAAAAAGAAATGAAAGGTGTCATAGGCGTCCCCAAGCGTTTAGCTTATTTTTCTCGCTATCCGGTGCTCTAGGAAGATGGTATGTAATGACTCCATGTTCGGGTGGTGTTGAGTCTCGCTTTGAGACTCTATTGCAAGAATTTCGATTTAATACTATATTTGCTTCAAAGTGTACATGCAAAGAGAGAGAAATAAAGAATTAGAAGTAATCCTTAACAGTAATAATTATATAAAGACAATAAAACTATTATACTCCTTTTGGATAACTTACTAGTAAATACGTTCATAAATGGGTTATCTATTTGTCTTTATAACCTTGTTTCAAAATTTTATGAATTGAAAAGTTTTCCAAGCCATTCTTTCATTTTGGTTGAAAATGAATATTGAAAATATCCTACAAATTTGACGTCTAAGGTGTAAAAGAAAGTACGAGGTGAGACAACAATACCCTATATTCATGGTTTTCACTATTTAAAACTCAAATTCGCAATGATGAACCCACACAACCTTAACTTAAAAATAATCAGATTGTTAATCGACTTAGAAGTTTTTGATGGATTGTCTAATAGTATTGTCCGTGGGCGGCTTTAAAACGATGCCTAGACCGGACCCTTTCACATTCGAAGCGCCATCTGTAAAAAGGGTCCACACCCCCGACGATGTACCCGATTGCAACAAAAGTTCCTTTTCAACTTTGGGTACGAGGGTTGGCGTGAAGTCAACCACGAAGTCTACCAAAATTTGAGACTTGATGGTCGTTCGGGGTTGATATTCGATATCGTACCAACTGACTTTGATGGCCCATTTGGTCAATCGGCCCGATAGTTCGGGCTTATGTAAAACATTACAAAGTGGGTAAGTTGTTAATATACATATTGGGTGACATTGAAAATATGGTTTTACCTTCCTAGAGGCACTTATTAGAGCAAGAGCCTATTTTTCTAAGTGTAGATATCTAATTTCTGCTTCTCCTAGAGTTCGACTTACATAATACACAAGAAATTGCGTACCTTGCTCTTCTCGAACTAGGACACCACTTACCGCGATTTCCGAGATAGCTAAGTATAAGTAGAGCCTTTCATCTTCCTTTGAAGTATGAAGTAAAGGTGGGCTCGAGAGGTATCGTTTCAATTCCTTTAACGCCTGCTGGCATTCCAGGGTCCAGGCAAAATCGTTATTCTTTTTGAGTAGAGAGAAGAACCTATGGCTCTGATCTAACGATCTTGAGATGAATCGGCCTAAGGCAGCTATCCGCCCTGTCAGCCTTTTGTACGACTTTAACGCTGTCCACGACAGTGATGTCTTCGATAGCCTTAATTTTATTTGGGTTGATCTTGATACCCCGATTCGACACCATGAAACCAAGCATTTTTCCCGAACCGACCCCGAAAGCACATTTCTCAGGGTTAAGCTTCATATTGTATTTTCTCAATATCGTGAATGTTTCCTGCAAATGTGTCAAATGGTCCTCTTCGTACAGGGACTTAATTAGCATATCATCAATATAAACTTCCGTTGACTTACCTATTTGTTCTTCGAACATTTTATTTACTAGGCGTTGGTAGGTAGCTCCTGCATTTTTTAGCCCAAAAGGCATTACGTTATAGCAATATGTTCCATAGTTGGTGATGAATATAGTCTTCTCTTGGTCTTCCGAGTTCATTTGAATTTGATTGTAACGGAATAGGCATCGAGAAAACTAAGGATCTCGTGGCCGGCCGTGGCGTCGATCATGCGATCGATGTTAGGCAAAGGAAAAGAATCTTTGGGGCATGCCTTGTTCAAATCCTTATAATCTATACACATACTAAGTTTGTTACCTTTTTTAGAGACTACGTCTACATTGGCTAACCATTCTGGATATTTTACCTCCCGAATGGATCCTATTTTGAGAAGTTTAGTTACCTCGCCCTTGATGAATGCATGTTTTACCTCGGACTGGGGCCTTCTCTTTTGTTTCAGTAGCCTGAACTTTGTATCCAGACTCAATCGATGTGTTGTTATCTGTGGTGGGATCCCTGTCATGTGTAAGCGGGACCAAGCAAAACAATCCATGTTATCAATAAGAAATTTAATAAGTTTTTTCCTGTGTTCGGAGGCTAACCCTGTCCCCAGGTATACCTTTCGCTCGGGAAGGTACTCGATCAATATAACCTGTTCCAGCTCATCGATTGCTGATTTGGTGGCATCGAAATCTTCAAGAACAACGAAGGTTCGAGGGGTCCAATAATCTTCGTCTTCTTCTCCCTCTATTTCTTGCTTCCCCGATTCAGTCGAGGCTGGTGGCTGTGATTGCTATTTGGCTTCCTGTTTCTCTTTGATGTCCGATCCTTTTGATGTTGACATTGCCGATATCGGTATTACCTCATCGACCGCGAACATTTCCTTTGCAGCATGCTTCTCCCCATATACTATTTTCACCCCGTGCGACGTCGGGAATTTCATCATTTGGTGGAGAGTCGAAGCGACTGCCTTCATAATGTGAATCCAGGGCCTCCCGAGTAGGGCGTTGTACCTCATGTTGCCCTCGATTACATGGAACTTGGTATCTTGGATAGTTCCAACCACGTTCACCGGTAGGATGATCTCTCCTTTAGTTTTTTCGCTGGCCATATTGAAACCATTCAAGACCCGAGTTGCGGGCACAATTTGATCTTGTAGGCCGAGTTGCTCCGTGACCCTTGATCGGATGATGTTTGTCGAGCTAGCTGGATCTACGAAAACACGCTTAACTTGAACTTTGTTTAGTAAGATAAAAATGACCAGAGCGTCGTTGTGAGGTTGAGAAATTCCTTCTGCTTCCTCGTCGTTAAATGATACAGTGCCTTCTGGCACATAATCTCGAGTCTATTTTTCCCTAGTAATTGATAGTGCGTTTGAACACGGGTCCTTGGGGAATATCGAACCCGCCGACGATCATATGGATTACATGTTGTGGCTCCTCCTGTTCATTTTTCCTGTTGGCGTCCCTTTCTATGAAATGATTCTTGGCTCTATCACTTAGGAACTATTAAAGGTGGCCCTCGTTGAATAGACGAGCTACCTCCTCTCTCAGTTGCCTGCAATCCTCGATTTTGTGGCCATGCATGCCGTGATACGTACACATCAAATTGGGGTTTCTTTGGGAAGGATCGTTCTATATGGGCCTGGGTCATCTAGTATCTTTGATTCTTCCAATTGCCGATACAATGCCTGATGCGTCAATATTAAAATTATATTCTGAAAACCGAGGTGCCTCTGTAGGATCGGCATACTTATCAAAACCACTTTTGCTCATAAGTCCCCGAGAATTTTGTCCTCGATCACTTCTTCGATCATTTCGGGCGTAATTGCGTCCTGGGCCACTGTTCCTGCGATCTGCAATGTATGGCTGATATCGGTCTTTGTTCGATTGTGGCTCCTTATCTACGTCCCTTTGATTTTTGGCTGTGGACCTGTTCGGATATACTAGACCGGAAGGAGTTCCTAATTGGTCATCCTCGACCATTATTTTGTCTAACTAATGCTTGGATTACTAATTCCTGCATTACTAATATACCTTATTCGACACTTTTCTTGTCCACCATACCAAACGACTCCTTAGAAATACTAAGCCATGCGGTAACAAGGAAGACTTTAGTACTCCCTCCGTTCACTTTTCCTTGTCGATTATGAACTTTGCACACCTCTTAAGAAAATAATAAATGAGGTGCATAATTTATCATGATACTCATGTTAATTGATACATATTTTAAATGAATTTGAAAAAATACGTTAAAAGTGACAAGTAAAAGTGAAAATATAATTCTTAGAATAATAGAATGGACTATTTTAAAGTTTGAAAGGAGCACATAAACTCACAAAGTGGACCGAACGGTCAAACGCCTCTGCTCTTCAAATGTAACTCCCCAACTACCACTGTATATCTCGTATCCTTAAACGACATCCTCTTCTTCGTCAAAACTCGAGATAGCTTATCACTAACCCCTAATTAATATGCCTTCTTCATTAGTTCATTGCTTATGCATTTTATTCTTGGTCCTCTTCTCAGCGGCAGTGGGCAGCGACAATTTGCCAACAACATATGAAATTCTGGAGGAGTACGACTTTCCGGTAGGTATACTTCCGACGGGCGTGACTAGCTACGAATTCGACAACAGCACCGACAAGTTCGCCGTGTATGATACACATATGACAACATAAGCCAACGTGGACGCCAGCAACGATGCCAAATGGACGAGATTTCAAATGTTAGTTAAGCTAAAATTTGAAAGGAAGCTGTAATTTTTGAATTTAGTGATTGGCGTGAATTTCGGTTAGAGGTCATTTTCAATTCATGCATTTAGATTTCAAGGTAGTGAGTATATATAATCAATTGTAAGGAATAAAGGATATTATGAATGATAAACAGAAAGATTGAGCCTACTTCTTCTCTTCCTCTCTTCTTCTCCTCGATCTTTCTCTTCTTCTGCTCTTCTTTTTCTTCCTAGCTACTGTTTCATTGCTTGGGTACTACTATTTGGTATCAATTGGTATCAGAGCTCGTAGATAATGGGACCCCAGAAAATTTTTGATGTAGTAACAGGAGCTCAGCCAGCTGACTGGCAGGAGCCATACGAAGATCTAGCAGCGCAACAATTGGATCTACGGGAGGAAATGACTCAAAAAAAGCAGGAACTGAGAGATGATATGGATAGGAGACATGCAGAATTACTTCAAATGGTAAGCTCTCTTAAAAACTCCTTTGATGGATGGCAGTTGAATCAACAGTCGAAGGAGAGTGCATCCAATTCGACTGGTAAGGATAAGGTGCTACAATCTGGGCTGGGCATTTTAGGACCAAATCCTTACTGTGTTCCTCCCTCTCGAAATCATAATTAGAATTTCCCGCGATTCAATAGGGAAAATTTGAAAACCTGGTTATATAGGATTGAACAATACTATGTTGTTGATAAGACTCCTTTTAATCAAAGAGTAAGTCTAGTTGCTATGAACTTGGATGATGAAGACTTGGAGTGGCATCAATATTATATGAAATGTCGAGATTCACTCGACTCTCCTGATTGGGAAGAATACTTAGCTGCTTTGATTGAAACATTCAGTGAGGAGTTCTCTGATCCCATGCTAGAACTCAAGCAATTGAGGCAAACTGGTTCAGCCAGGGAATTCCAATTTGCTTTTGCTAGATTGCTATCTCAATGTGATTTATCTGTTAGTCAAGACATCTCTTGTTTCCTAGGGGGACTTAAGGAAGAATTGGTGAATCCTGTGAAAATGCATGAGCCTCAAACATTATCCAAAACTTACAGATTAGCTAGACTAGCAAAAGCAACACTAGCTGCTAATTTGAGAGTTCCAAGGTCTAATTCTGGAGGCTAGTCTGCTTTCACTACAAGGAAACCAAGTTTTGAAACTTCTCAAGCCAAGCCTTTCCCTACTTCAACCATGATGACTCTAAGGTCAGGTTTACCTGCCCCTAAATCCCCAGCTGCTCCTAGGGCCAGAAGAACTATCTCTCCTGCTGAGATGCAGTCTAGAAGAGCACAGGGACCGTGTTACTTTTGTGATGAAAAATATACTGCTGGCCATAAATGCAACCTTCCTAAGCAGTTATTTGTGTTGGATCTGGAATATGGTGAAGAGGTAGGTCCAGAAGAGGAATTATCAAAACTAGAGGATGAGGTTACTGAAGAATGGTCAGCAAAGGAGGAGGATCCTCCTATGATTTCATTGTGTGCACTCAATGGAATTCAAGGGGCCCAAACTATTCATGTAACTGGCTACATCAACAGGAAACCATTGCAGATTTTGTTAGATGGTGGAAGTACTCACAATTTCATAGACTGTGAGTCTGCCAAGAGACTAGGATGTCATATTACCTCCACCAAGGTTGGTTGTGTTAGCCTTGGAAATAACTCTATGGAAGACACTTCTGGAGTGGTGAGAAACTTTCAATGGATGCTGCAAGGGACTACCTATAATTCTGATGTTATTGTGTTTCCAGTAGGCAAATATGACCTAGTCCTAGGGGCCTTATGGATGAAAACCTTGGGACCAGTTACTATGGATTATAAATCTTTAACTATGTCCTTCACTTACCAGGGCAAGTTCCACCTCCTTAAGGGAGTATCTGATGAGTATAAGACTTCTAGTCCAAAGTCTGTCAACAAAAAAATGGGTCAGGATGTCCACCTATTCATGCTGCAAGTGTTATCTCCCCACTATAGCTTCCAACCTTTTGCTCCTACTTATGCACTACACTTTCCTCATGAACCTCAAACTCCTTCTGTCATTCATACTCTCTTAAACCAATATTCTCAAATCTTTGCAGACCCTACCACCTTACCTCCTATTAGAGGTGTTTTTGATCACAATATCCCTCTTCAGCCTGGCACTAAACCAGTTAATAAAAGACCTTATAGGTACTCTTCTATGAAGAAGGACATCATCGAGCAGTTGATTAGTGATATGTTGCAGCAAGGCATCATCCAGTACAACAATAGCCCTTTTGCTTCACCTGTTGTATTGGTTGGTAAGAAGGATGGCTCATGGAGATTATGTGTGGACTATATGGAACTGAATCAGTGCACTATTAAGGGTAAGTTCCCTATTCCAATCATTGATGACTTACTAGATGAACTAGTCGGGGCAGTGATTTTTTCAAAATTAGACCTTAAATTAGGTTACCACCAAATACGTATGATGACAGATGATATCCCTAAGACTGCCTTTAAAACTCATTTGGGCCATTATGAGTACTTAGTTATGCCCTTTGGTTTAACTAATGCACCCTCTACTTTTCAGTGCCTCATGAATCACTTATTCCAACACTTCATTCGAAGGTTTGTCTTGGTTTTCTTTGATGACATCCTCATTTATAGCAGGACTCTACAAGATCATGTTGCTCACTTATAACAGGTGTTTGAAGCAATGGTCCACAACAACTTGCTGGCCAAACATTCCAGGTGTTTTTTGGTGTTCCAAGTGTGGAGTATTTAGGCCATTTCATTTCCAATGAGGGTGTCTCCACTGATCCTAAAAAGATCACATCTGTGCAAAATTGGCCTACTCCCACTACTGTTAAACAGTTGAGGGGATTCCTAGGTTTAGTAGGCTATTAAAATTTATTAAGGGAAATGATCTTATCAGTCGACCTCTTACTGAGTTACTCAAGAAGGACAATTTTAAGTGGTCTGAAAATGCAGCCCAGGCCTTCTCTGCTCTTAAGACAACTTTAACAACTGCACCAGTCTTGACATTGCCTGACTACTCAGCTACATTTGTAGTAGAAACTGATGCTAGTGGAACATGTATTGGTGTTGTCCTTATGCAGCAGGGTCACCCTATTGCTTTCATCAGCAAGGGTTTGGCTCCCAGGCACATTGCTTTATCAGTTTATGAGAGAGAACTTCTTGCATTGGTCTTTACTGTCATCAAATGGTCTCATCACTTACTAGGCTAGCATTTTATTGTTAAGACTGATCAAAGGGCTTTGAAATATCTGCTAGAACAAAAGCTACATACTGACTCTCAATTAAGGTGGTTGGCTAAGTTTCTACCTTTTGACTTTGAAATACAGTATAAAAGAGGTAAGGAAAATGTGGCTGCTGATTCTCTCTCCAGAGTTGATGGTGTTGAACTTATGTCCTTGATGGTTTCTTATATCCAATCTGATCTATGGCAGGCTATATCTTCCTTATGGTCTTCTGATCCTGAGCTAAGTTCCCTTATTGCTTCTTTACAACATGGCCCTTAGAAGCACTATACTTGGCTTAATAACCAGCTAAGAAGGAAAGGCAAGTTAGTTATTGGGCATGATGTTGCCTTGAGGCAGCAAATTCTCACTCTTTGGCATTCTACTCCCATAGGTGGTCACTCAGGAGTTGATGCTACCACTCATAAGGTCATGGCTTATTTCTATTGGAAGTGCATCAGACAGGATATCTTGGATTTCATTCACAAATGTGAGGTCTGTCAGAGGAACAACTATGACACTTCTGCCTATCCGTTCATACTCCAGCCTTTGCCTATTCCTGCTCTTCCTTGGACTAATATCAACATGGACTTCATTGAAGGATTACCCAAGTCGATAGGGAAGACTGTCATATGGGTAGTCATTGTTCGACTCACCAAGTATGGCCATTTTATTTCCCTTGCTCATCCATATACTGCCCAGTCTCTTGCTCAAAGTTTTTTGGATTTTATCTTTAAACTTCATGGTTTTCCAGCATCTATCACTAGTGATACGGACCCAATTTTTATCAGTTCTTTTTGGAAGGAGTTCATGTATATTCAAGGAGTTTCTATACACACTTCTACTGCCTACCACCCTCAAACCGATGGCCAGAGTGAAGTACTTAATAGATGCCTTGAAACTTATCTAAGATGCTTTTGTTCTGACTCTCTTAAGGACTTGGGTACCTTCTTATCCATTGCTGAATGGTGGTATAACTCTGCTCCACATTCAGCTATCAAGACCTCTTCTTTTGAACTCCTCTATGGTTATCCTCCTCCTATTCATTTGCCTTACCTTCCTGGAGACTCTTCTATGGACCAAGTTGAAGACATCTTACTTGTTCGAGAATTCGAACTCCAATTAGCTAAATTTCACCTCTGTTGTGCCCAACAACGAATGCAGGCTCAAGCCAATCTTTATAGGTCTGATAAGACCTTTCAAATAGGTGATTGTGTCCTTGTAAAACTTCAGCCTTATAGGCGGTCTACCCTTTCCCTCTCTGTTTACCACAAGCTCACTTCTAAATACTTTGGCCCTTATCCTATGTCAACAAGATAGGGGTTCTGGCCTACACCTTACTATTTCTCCCCTAAGTCCAAATTCACCCAACCTTCCACATTTCCCAACTCAAACGTTGCTATGAGATTCCTTCTACCATCATTCATCCTCTCATCTTAGACTTGGCCAGTCCCTTATGCCCTCAACCTGAAGCTGTGTTGAGCAGATGCCTCATTAAAAAAGGAAACAAGGTTGTTGCTCAGTGCTTAATTAAATGGAAGGACTTGGATGCTTCCCAAGCCACTTGGGAACTGGCTTCTATTCTTCGCACCATATTCCCTCCTTTCACCTTTGGGGACAAGGTTGTTTGTCCATGGGGAGGGTATTGATACACATATGACAGCATAAGCCAACGTGAACGCCAGCAACGATGCCAAATGGACGAGATTTCAAATGTTAGTTAAGCTGAAATTTGAAAGGAAGTTGTAATTTTTGAATTTAGTGATTGGCGGGAATTTCGGTTAGAGTTCATTTTCAATTCATGCAATTAGATTTCAAGGTAGTGAGTATATATAGATCAATTGTAAGGAATAAAGGATATTACGAATGATAAATAAAAAACTTGATCCCACTTCCTCTCTTCTTCTGCTCGAACTTTCTCTTCTTCTTCTTCCTAGCTACTGTTTCATTGCTTGGGTACTACTATTTGGTATCAGTGTACTTCAACAAGACGTGCAGTTTCGAAATCGAGAGCTACAGCCTCCAGTACAAGTCCAAAATAGCTGGTTCGGAGGATAAACTCAGCAACTTGAGTGGCGTTCAGGTGAAGCTTCTTTTCTTCTGGGTCAACATTGGGGAAGTCGCTCGTGTAGATGACGAGCTTGATTTTACCGTTGGGATTATTTCTGCTGACTTTCCCATTGATAACTTCTATGAGTCTCCCCAGTGTGGATGCGGATTTGACTGTGTGATTCAGGAGGAAAAAGTACTGGCATGTTCACTCAACTCCTTTCTTCCTTTTAAATTAATTTGTAATCCTCTATTGTAGTATTTTCTCCGTTTTAGTTTATTTGAACTTATTTTATTTTTGATCCGTTCCAAAAAGAATAATCTTTTTTTAAATTTGAAAATAATTTAGCTTAAACTTATCATTCTACCCTTAATGAGGAACTTTTATAATCACACAAATACTCTGGACCCCTTTTTGACTTGTTTAGGGCCACAAACTTTAAAAGTCTTCATTTTTTCTTAAACTTCGTGCCCAGTCAAACAGGTTCACATAAATTAGAACAGAATGAGTATTGTTTATTACTATTAAGTTTAATCTTGTTAGCTCAGATGACAGAATGACTATAAGCTAGCTGTAATAAAGGTTAAAATATACTAAAGTTTGATATACAATTCCCACAGATTTATACAACCACCTAGTAAAATCGGTAAAATTTGTAATTTTGAATAAAAGAACAAATTATCTGCCACAATAGGTAAAAATGACTACGACGTACATAATGTAAACATACGTTTTGGACATATTAGTTATAACATCCAATCCTGTATCTAAATATCTTTGTTTAGAGCCGGTTTGGCCATGAATTTCTTTTCTTTTTTTTCTTTTTTTTGAAATCAATTGGTCTTAAAAATTTTAATTTTTTATTTGAAGATATTTTGTGATTTTTTCAAAAATTTGAAAAACTCCAAAAGTCTGTTTTTCAAACTGACTCACAAAAATTCAAAAATAATACAAAATTATATTATGTCCAAACACGATTCTAATTTTCAAATATTATTTTTACTAAGAAATTTTTTTTCACTGTTTATCGAAATTTTACAATTCTTATGTCCAAACGCCCACTAAGATGTCTCAATTCAGTTACAATATAGAAGAGAAGAGAGTGGCAGTCCCATTTCTCTGTTTATATATATGTTCGACCAACCAAAAATGAATTAATCCTCAACCGTTTGAATTTTGCCTCAGTTTAGATCCTTGTGTTTTTAGCTTACAAGTCTAGTGTTCGCCAAAATATCGGATCCAGTATGACCCACTTAATTCCTCTTCCTTTTCAATTATTGCTCGTCTAAATACCCTCGTGCAGTTCTCTCCACAAGAAATCCTTTTCATCATTCTTCGCACTTTTGAGAATAATTTTTATCAAAAGTGTTTTTGAATAAAGTATTTTCGGAGAGAAGTAATTTGTGTTTGGATAATCACTCTGAAAAGTACTTTTGAGCAATAGTTTGTGTTTGATCAAACTTTTTAGAAAATACTTTTAAGTATCAAATTACGAATAAGGACATGAATAGATTTACTTAATAGTTAAATATTATAAGTAAATAAATAATCTCAAAATTTTATTATTACAGTCAATAATTAAATCTTTTTATTTTATTTAAGTAAAATATGAAAATAAAATTTAAAAATACTTAATTCTTTTAATATAAATTAAATTTATTAAAAATTATTCAATAAATATAAAAGCATTCAACACTAAAGTCACTATATATCAGAAAGCTATCTAGGAAGAAGCTATTCTTTTCTGCTTCTCAAAAATTGTTTCTGCTTCTTCTCAAAAGTATTTTTTTTTATCCAAAAAGGCTTGGCCAAACACCTCAAGTTAAAAAAATAATATTTTTAACCTTTTGAGAAGCTTAGCTAAACAAGCTATAAGTCTTTCCGACAACAAATGACCAGCGTACGCAAAAGATTTTGTAAATAGCATTACATTTTTCAGTATGCAAAGAAGTGAACAAATGAATAACTACTACAATAACATCATATTGGGAAAAAAACACAAAATTCAAAATGTTACTATAACTCGCTGGAGTGAACTTATTTCCATTTTATTCCGAATGACTTATTTTTAAATTTAATAATAATTTAATTCAAATTTATAATTTTAATCTTAATGAAAAACTTTTATAACACCATAAATACTATGCGTCCCTTTTTGATTTGTTTAGGATCACAAATTCTAAAAATCATTCATTTTTTTCTTAAATTTCGTATCTAGTGAAGCATATTCACATAAATTGAAACGAAAACGGAAGGAGTATAATATACCACAAATTAGACAGTACAGGAACCAAAGATACCACAAATTTAACTTTATTAAAAGGCCAAAAGGATGACCCATAGATAAATAAGAACACAATACATATGCCTAACAGGATACAACACTAATTCAGCTTAAGAACGGGGAACATTGACGAGGTAGAACGCTCCATATTTTCTAACAAAAGCAGTAACTCATAATATCTCTCGCTCTTGTTGGGTTTGATCAAATGGTTAGATCCGATGCGTTATGGGGTGTGGTATATGGTATCCAAAACCCCAGATTCAAGACAA
Organism: Nicotiana paniculata; assembly: GCA_005239505.1. Lineage (NCBI taxonomy): Eukaryota > Viridiplantae > Streptophyta > Magnoliopsida > Solanales > Solanaceae > Nicotiana > Nicotiana paniculata. The sequence continues at coordinate 52,343 of ML362107.1, forward strand.
GAGTATTTGATCCATGCCATGCCCCATTCAGTGTTGTCTAGGTTTATGCTTCAAGAGCATCTGGCGGAGCTCAGCTGCGTCAATCTCTTTAGCATGACTTTCTGGCCTGTAGTAACCAGTTACTGGGTCTGGCACCCATGATGTTGTCCTCTTGCTTGATTCTTCCCCACCTTTCTTCATCATAATATTAATAACCCCTGATCCTCTCACTCCACCTGAGACACTAGCTGACGATGCAGCCGCATACCCACGCCTGCACAACATTTTTTTATTCATATACGCATTAGTAGTCAACATTTTAACTCAGAAACTCCCATCAATAAAAACACTAATTTCATCAGACATCAGGAAGCTCAATACTTATCTCCCCTGTTTTACTCAATGTTAACTACTTGCTCTTTGCGTCATCATACTTATTTTAAACTTTCTTTTCTTAATAGACCCTTATAATCGGTTACACAAACTCAACATAGACATTAAAAAAAAGTTAAACCCGAATGAAGTGAAATATATAGTGTTCTTTGTTGCGTAAACTAATCCAAATACGTGATATTATGCTATTAGGGCTAGTTTAGCCCAACAAGAGGGACGAGTATGAAAATGGCAAAGTGATGATGCAGGGCCGTGCACGCAGGGCTTCGATTATCATAATACTCTAATAATGAAATTAACCCGTGAATCGTATTAGTGGGCTACATGGAACTTATAGTTCGAGGCCAGATTATTTGTGTGTGCGAATTCGAGGATGATCCAAAACGTACAATATCACATCATCTTAAGAAAGTGAGCTAGTTAAACCTAACAAACATAAATAAACCTGACTAGTTGCTGTTAAAGAAAATTGAACGACCTCACTAATTTGAGTTTCCTTTTTTTTTTTTTTTACAAAAAGGGGGAGATGTTAGATGTTTCCGAAAAAAAGGTGGAAAAGCATGGTTCTGTTTACCACTTTACCTGCTAACAAAGGAAGAAACAGTATCAACAACGAAAGCAGATATGAGTTTGGAGTTGGAGTAAGAGCGAGCCATTTTGCTTGGAGTTGAAGCGAAAGAATTTCAAGGGAACGCTGTAGCGGAAGCTATTTATTTATAAAACTTCCACGGCGGCGAACTGAAACACTTCGCGTCAACTACTACAATATAGTTGGGAGCAGATGTATATATATAGTCATGGAGAGGAAGGAAAAAAGAGCACCTACTACTACTTTTGTGGGGGGGGGGGCAGGGGGGTAAAAGTGGGTCCACGTGATAGGTCGGCCTCTACTCCGACGCAAAGGTCCTCTCATTGAATCACACCTGGTCGATGCCACTAAGAGCCAATTTTACGTATATAAGCGGGAGACAATCAAGGCCACAACAATAATACTCTGATTATAAAAATCGCCTCAAATGAAAATCCAACGGCAAAAGTGGTTTAATGGTTTATTAGTATTGGGTTATCAATTTAACGGATAATAAATAAATTAAATTTTTTTATTATTACCTGCTTATCGGTTTGAGGACTGATTATTTAATTCTCTTATCAAATAAACGGTTAATCCATTATATATATTCATATGTATATTAAATAATAAAAATCCATTCCACAGTTCTTTTCCTTTCAACGAATTATTGATTTGGAAACCTCGTCTCTTACGGGCAATTGAATTATGATGGAGATAGCTCGTTTCAACCTCTTAATGCTTACTGATATATACTATGTGCATTTGTGTGTATGTACTTGTATACTCTGCGTATTTGTGCCTTGCTTCACCAGGAACTAATTCATTGTCAACTACTTAATACATTTCAAACTCTAGCTTGTCGTGCAAGTGTCTCAGCTTATAAATGTTCAATTGTAATTTGTCAATTGCTGTAGTTACCGGAGATGGCAAATAAGGCGGCGACATTTGCTCAACAGTTGGTACTGCCTAAGCTGCAGGACAAAAACGAGATAAATTATCAAGACTTTTACGTGAAGGCAGAATATTCGATGATTGGACTCATAAACAGTATGCCTCTGAAAATGAGATTCTTGGACAGGTTGTTGATACAGACAAAACAGGCTAGAAGGATAATTAGGTCGATAAATCGCTCGATAATTATTCGATAATAGTTAAATCAATACAAATTCCTCCGATATTTTATCGGGTGGCTAACGGATTAATATATTTAAAAGTCGATAACTGATAAATCAAATCGTTAAGAGTAAATAATTATTCCATTCGCCGATATGCATCTCTATCGACAATAAGTGTACACGTCTTTTCGGTTAAATATTAACTTTTTTTGTTAAATGTACTAAAAAGTAAACATCTGAAATTACATTTTCATTCAATCCAAGAATAAATTAATCTTGTGTGTGTATCATGTTAACTATAATTAGTTATCTACTATACTTAATTATATATTCAACACTTCTTTACTTAGTTATATGAACAAATTCAAACATGAGATTACATTTAAATCCAAAAATTAACTACAAAAGTTGGAATTAATTACATTCCCTAACCAAATATACATCTTTAAAGAAAAACATGTAGTCAAAAAAAATCTACGTCTTGGAGACGGTGCAAGAGATTGAGTAAAGGACTTTGCTTTGCAGTTGAATCAATCAGCATAAGTGGACACGTGAATCTGCAACCACGTGTCAGAGGCCCTACAAAAGATGACCAGTTGACGCGGTGACTTTTCCTAATTTTACAGATTCTTGAAGTTGTTTCGTGGTCTTCTCTTTTTACCTTCTTTAATTATTATTATTATTATTATTATTGTTATTTTCAATAAGAAATTACTCCTATTATGGTTTTACTATTTTGTATTTAAAAAAAAAAAAAACTCCTATTATATTAAGAAGAATATATAGTACTCCAATGTTTGTGTTTAGTTGACGAGCTTTCAATACATTTTTATGTTTATTATCAAGTTTATGACACCACAGTCATAATACCAATCACATCTCCTTTTCCCCTCAATTCCGTCATTAAAAAGAGAAAGTAATTGCTTTGGATCAGAATCATGCGAATAAGGCAGATAAATAAATATTGAAGTGATAAAATAACTAATTATTGAAGGTAACATAAAATATATTTATTGAGAATCTGTATAATTTTCTAGTGAATTTAGGGTGTATAACGTGAAGGAAGGAAAGCGTTTGTTAGAATAACAAAGCAAGAAGGTAGGCAGCAGCTATAAGATATTTCATGTTGTTGGTCCCTTGCTATGCAAAAGGCCAGCATATACATGTTAGTAACTTGTGATTCTGTATCTACATCAATTTAATCAATTCTTCCCACCAATTAATTATTCATGAATAAAGTTTGTAGATAAGTATAAGTTGTAAGCAATGTAAATGCATTTTCTTTTTAATAGATTAAATGGTTGGCTTTGGCTCTTTTATGCTACCAAGAGACGACAAACTTTCATGCTCAAGATACCCTCTGCTCCATCTCCACTCATCCTTATCATCTCTTTCGGCTACTAGAATATGTCATATATATCTATATAATTAAGAGGACTCTTTGTAAATGAAAGTATTCAATAATTTCTAATACTCTGTCTATGTCTCTTCTTCCTCTTATAAATGGCATAAGTATACGTCAACTATAATCAATCTGACATTTTATGGAAAGGTGGATATAAATTATTGTAATTTTAATCAATTTTTATTTCTTTTATATTTACATATGGTTCATACAGCTTATGAGCAATTCAAAAGGTGACCCCGTCTTTTATCTTATTTCCCACTTTTGTTCTTCAATTGAAGATCCAAGGGTTATTTAGAAGAAAAAGAAAAACATAAAGTAGAATGAAAGCGACTAGCAATTTCATATTGATTCTTTCCGCTGGTGCTATTCGCTTCGTCTATGGTCATAACTCCATATCAAGAAATTAAAACAAATAATAAATGAGTGCTTGATTGCTAGGTATTGGAAATGTATACAACTAGAGTTAGTTTAGAGTTGGTTAGTTAGTTGCAAGTGAAGTTAATAAATACGGTGCACGTGATTAGTGTGTGCCTAGCCGGAAACTCTTCTACTCTGTATAAAAGGAAGGTATTCTTCCTTCTCAAGATACACAGAATCGAATACACAAAATTTTTCTAGAACTTTTACTGTTCCATTGCCTTCAACGGCGTATTCTCGCAGGTGATCTTCTGTCAAGTTGTCATGGTATCAGAGCAGCGTTCGTGAGAATCGTAGCTCCGACGCGAAGATCTGAGTAATTCTCGCCGAAAAATTCGATTACGGAGAATCAGAGAAATCGGAGAGTGCAGAAACTCAATTGACCTAATTCGCTAAATACAATGGCAGGAAATGAGGTAACGATGCTCGATCACAACCATCCACTATTCCTCCAAGCAGGAGATGCACCAGGTATGGCTCTAATTCCAATTAAACTTACTGGACCAGAGAATTATACCTTATGAAGTAGAGATATGAAATTAGCCCTGCGAGGTAAAGGAAAATTAGAGTTTGTGGACGAAAATTGTGTGAAGAGTAGATATAGAGGAGAGTTAATTGAACAATGGGAAAAATATAATGTTATTGTGCTACCATGGATAGGAAGTACAATATCGAGTGAATTGATGCCTAGCATAGTATTTGCTTCGGATGCGAAGAAAGTATAGAAAAGATTCGATAGGTCGAACCTAACGAGAATCTATCATTTGTGGATGGAGATCGTAACAATGAAGCAGGGTACAGACTCAGCCACTACTTACTTCTCAAAAATGAAATAAAAAATGAAAGATTATTGGGAGGAACTGGACATATTAGCTCCATTGTCCAGCTGTGACTGTGATGAGGCAAGACCTTCTATTGAACACTTGAAATCTCAACGATTGCTGCAATTTTTGATGGGACTGAATGAGAGTTATAGCAACATTAAGAGCAATATATTATCAAGGAGGCATGTTGTTACAGTGAATGAGGTGTATGCTATTGTTAAACAGGAGGAAAGCCAAAGAAGTTGAAATTGTAATTGTATCTTTTACTTATTCTTTTGGGACTGCTCGTTGAAAGAAAATTGCGGACCAATTGTTGCTATATTACATATCTACATTATAGTTCTTGATTTTTGGACATAATTATAATTAATATTCTTGGATTTTGGTTTTCTCTGTTTTGTTATTTTTTTCTATTTCCTTTATTGTTTAATTTCCTCTTTAGTTTTTGAAATCTCATGTCGAGAGAAATGAATAAATGCCAACTTTGTTTATCCTTCTCTTTAACTATTTTTGATCTTATATATAATATGAATGTTGAGAGTTACTACATATAATGACAGGGAGGAAGCTTGTAGATGAAATGGGATAGGAGGAATGAAAGAGACACAAGAAATGCTTGATTTTGTTGTAAAACCCAATATAACAGCAAATGTTAAAGTCATTCCAATAGATTATGTAAATATTGCATTGGAGCGACTCGCAAAAGGTGATATTAAGTACCGATTTGTCATTGATCGATGTTGCCAAGACTCTTAAAACAGAATGATTAGGAGGTTTGCTTCGTCTTCTAGTATTTTATGATGTTATGGGCATAAAATAATGAGTCTAATTCCTTCTTGTGAAACATTAGTTAAGAAATTATATGATGAATTAAGAGTAGCTTCTTAAATATTGAAAATTATGGGATGTCTTTTATCTTCAATGCAGCCAAATCTTTCGTTTACATTTTACTCTCTCTCTACAAGCTAAGATCGAAATTTAGTACTAATAATATTAAACATATGGTACGAACATGTGCAATAAACTTGATCAAGGGGAACCCAATCATCAACATGTTGATCGAAGTTAGCAGTTTAATTTGAAAAATACAACAAAGACGATATTGATATTCAGTAATTAGAACCATGTTCATCTTGCAAAAAAAAAAACCTTTTACCTTAAAATGTGAAAGTTGAAAAATATTTTTCGAGCGGGGAGGGTTGGGATGGGTGGGTGGTGCAGAAAAATAAAAAAAAAAATAAAAAATTGAAAATACAAGAAAAAGGTAAAAAAAAAATTTGAGGAAATTTGCGTGAGGTGGAGGGGGCTTAAGGGGTAGGGTGGATGGTGCAAAAAAAAAACATAGAAAATTAAAAATACAAAAAAAAGAATTGAGGGGGTTGGGATGGG
>ML362108.1:612-32848 GCA_005239505.1 Nicotiana paniculata
AACCCCTTGCGGAGTGACGGAATACGGATATCGTCCGGTTACTTTAAGTAACCGTCAACATTTGCTCACACCCATTTTTTTGCATAACAACGATATCAATTTATCGTACTCCATGGTTAGTGGCAATTTAACATGACACTGAGCAGGTAAATTGTAGCCCACAGAGTTATTCTCCATCACAACCTCACCCCCCCAATATAATGAAACTCGTATTCTACGCTCTTCAGACATAATGAAAAAATGCTTGAGAATTTTAACAACAATAAACGTTTGATCAAGAGTTGAAATTTTTTTGTGATTGAATGAAATGCAATTCTAACCACTTTATATAGAATGCCTGGCCGGAGAAATTTTTTTTTTAATTGTATAGCGCCAATGTAGTAAGCACTATACGCTTTTTGAATTATTGGTGGGCCCAGGAAGCAGGTATAACGCCACAGTACACGACGCTATACAGAAAAATAGGTATAACCCCGGATACTATGGCGTTATACATGTGTCAGACAAATTCATTGTGTATAACGCCGTAGTACAAGGCGCTTTACCTAGAAAATAGGTATAATGCCACATACTATGGCGTTATATACAAATCCGTTCTATGTTTTTTTGGGACTTATTTTAGTTCTATTTGTCCAAATATGGCTTACTTGGGTGCGGACTCGAGTTTCTGCCATATGAACATGAAACGCGACTATTTTGGCTCTTAAGTGTGCATATATAACAGTAAAAATTGAGTGGATAGCCACTTTTTAAAGTGGTATTTACTTTTATCCAGTATTTTTAATGCTTAACAATAGTACCCACTAGTCTATTAAAATTAATATAAAAAGATTGTGTTACCCTTTCTTCTATCTCTTTCATGTTAGGAAGAAGAACTGTGCCGCCGCTTGTGAGACGGCGACTGCCGTAATTAATAACGATTTTGTCTCGCCCCTTTTATTTCTTCTTCATTTTGCAGTGGTTAGACAATCTTAAGTACATAACAAAAATTGGTGGTAGCTCACCAACCATGGAATTAATCACCTTTATGGAACATTACTTTAGCTCGATCGTTATTTCATCCATAAATAAAGTTTGCCAATTTTAATTTTCTATAAGATTCAGAATTTCCTATTTGCCAATCTTTATTGCCATAACATAAGAATGCAACATCATAAAAGTTTCCTGCATAATTAGAGCAATAAGAAAGAAATAACAATTAATGAAGAAGCGTGTGTATGGATCCTGAACTTACAGTTACAAGTTCAAAAGTTAAGGACATTTGGTCCTGAACTTAGACTAACAAGCTCAAAAGTTAAGGACAATAGGTCCTGAACTTAGGCTAAGAAGCCCAAATGTTAAGGACAATAAGTCTTGAACTTAGACTAACAAGCTCAAAAGCTAAGGACAATAGGTCCTGAACTTAGACTAACAAGCTCAAAAGTTAAGGATACTTGGTCCTGAACTTACAGTTACAAGTTTAAAAGTTAAGGATATTTGGTCCTGAACTTAGACTAATAAGCTCAAAAGTTAAGGACAATAGGTCCTGAACTTAGACTTACAAGTTCAAAAGTTAAGGACAATAGGGACTGAAGTCCTGAACTTAGACTAACAAGCTCAAAAGTTAAGGACAATAGGTCCTGAACTTAGACTTACAAGTTCAAAAGTTAAGGACACTTGGTTCTGAACTTTATGAGCAGAAGGGTGTTTTTGTCAGGGCAAGTAAAGTTTATTAAAGTAGTGGCTAAAGACTAAAGACATTTTAAACAGTGACTTAAAAGTAAATACATGTGTTATTAGTGGCTAACCGTACACTTCCCCCTATATAACACTCTCATATGCCTTTGTATTTTAGCCCATGTTTGTTTGTTCATTGTAAAAATTGCACGGGGCACCCTATTTGGTCGCCCCCATTTAACCTATACCCATTTTTAATTTTTTTTTTAACTTGTACCCACTTTTTAAATAACTTCAGCTCCCTTTCTCCTCCTTCATCTTCTTCCTCTTCTTCTTCTTCCTCTTCTTCTTCTTCTTCTTCTTCCTTCTGCTGCTGTTGGTGCTGCTATGGAACTTCAGTTCATGGGATAATTTTCATAAATATGTTTATCAGAGCTGAAGTTAGAGCTGAAGTTCGCCAGTTATAAAAATAAAAACTTCAGCTCTAGAGCTGAAGTTCGCCAGTTACAAAAACAAAAACTTCAGCTCTAGAGTTGAAGTTCGCCAGTTACAAAATAAATATTTCAGCTCTAGAGCTGAAGTTCGCCAGTTACAAAAACAAAAACTTCAGCTCTAGAGTTGAAGTTCGCCAGTTACAAAATAAATATTTCAGCTCTAGAGCTGAAGTTCGCCAGTTACAAAAACAAAAACTTCAGCAATTACAGACAAAAGCTTTGCGTTAAGACATGCACAAGTTAAACAAAAACTTCAGCAAATAGAGAACAAAACTTCAGCTACTTCAGCTCTAGAGCTGAAGTTCGCCAGTTACAAAACAAAAACTTCAGCTCTAGAGCTGAAGTTCGCCAGTTACAAAAACAAAAACTTCAGCTAGAGCTGAAGTTCGCCATTTACAAAACAAAAACTTTAGCTCTGCCAGTTACAAAAACAAAAACTTCAACAATTACAAACAAAAGCTTTGCATTAAGACGTGCACAAGTTAAACAAAAACTTCAGCAAATAGAGAATAAAACTTCAGCTACTATTCTTAAGTTCAGCACACTTGCTACTTCAGGCCCGTCTACTAGAATGCTGAAGTTTTGCGTGATTGCCTTTGGTACTTCAACCCCGTATGCTGAAGTTATGCGAAAAAGCGGGTACACTTGCAACTTTTTTTGCAAAGCAAGTACAAGTTAAAACGTGACACAAAAAACGGGTATAGATGCAAATGCCCCTTGTTCATCCTTCAAGAACGTAAAAATTGCACGGGGCACCCTATTTGGTTGCTCCCATTTAACCTATACCCGTTTTTTTAAAAACTTTTAACTTGTACCCACTTTTAAAATAACTTTAGCTCCCTTTCCCTCGTTGAGATGAAGTTCACCAGTTAAGCTGAAGTTTGCCAGTTATAAAGACGTGGCTGAAGTTCCCCAGTTACAAAGACAAAACTTCATCACTAGAGCTGAAGTTTCCCAGTTACAAACTTCAGCTTTAGAGCTGAAGTTTCCAAGTTATAAAGACAATTACAAAGACAAAACTTCAGCTAGAGCTGAAGTTTTGTCTTTGTAAACTAGGGAACTTCAGCCCAGTATGTTGAAGTTTTTGTCTTTATAACTGGGGAACTTCAGCCCGTATGTTGAAGTTCCCCAGTTACAAAGACAAAACTTCAGCTCTAGAGCTGAAGTTCCCCAGACTTCAGCCCCATATGCTGAAGTTTCCCAATTACAAAGACAAAACTTCAGCTCAGCTCTAGAGTTCCCCAGTGTAACTGGGGGAACTTCAGCCCCGTATGCTGAAGTTTTTGTTTTTATAACTGGAGAACTTCAGCCCCGTATGCTGAAGTTCCCCAGTTACAAGACAACAACTTCAGCTCTAGATCTGAAGTTCGCAAGCTACTTCAGGCCCGTCTACTAAGATGCTGAAATTTTGCGTGATTGCCTTTGCTACTTCAGCCCCGCATGCTGAAGTTATGCGCAAAAGTGGGTACAGATGCAATTTTTTTTACAAAGTGAATATAAGTTAAAACGTGGCACAAAAAGTGAGTACGGATGCAAAAGCCCCTTCAAGAACTCAACTAGGCCCAATAATTATCCACACAAATGGGCCAAGACTTTACTATATATTAAAATAAAAATAATAAGTGAGGGGAGAGCGGAAAGTGTGCCATATCAATCCACCGGCATGTTTCTTGCTAAGCTAAGTTCTACAAATAAGACAGCTATATAGAAAGGAAAAACAAAAAGTAAAGAAAAACAACTTCATGCTGACCTTTCAAACTCCTTTAGTTCAAATTCAAAATGCTCAGGTTAAAGTTGTTTTCAAGTGATTCCTTTTTTTATTCCTACAAAAGGAGACCAAAAAGATTTAATAAAGGAAATATGAACACATATATAAGAAAAATTTTATGGTGTGTCTCAGCAAACTATTATTAGTTGTATGATGCTTCATTTATCTCATAAATTTGTGGACTCATTTCTTACACTTTTGAGTCCACAAAATTTTGGGTTCATAAAATTATGAGACAATGAGGACTCATACAACTAATGTCATTACTCTCTGCCGTCCATAATAAGCGATTTTTTTGTCTTTTTATTTTGGTCCAAAATAAATAACTTTTATATAATCAAGAAGGAATTAACTTTATTTTTCCAAACTTTGCCCTTGTTTATAATCCCAATATATCAAATTAACAATATGCTAATTTAATTAAGGGTAATGTAATATAATATTTACTTTAGGAGTTAGTATTTTTTTTAAGAGGGGTGTCAAAAGTCAAAAGGTTACTTACTATAGATCGGAGGGAGTATGTGAGGTACAAAATAACTTTTTTTCAAATCTAATGTTTGAAAGACTCACATTTATATAATTATTATCACAATCATATATACTTAAGTAACGTAAAATTTAAAAACTTTAAATCTATTAAATATTCTTCTTCTTTTGTTTGGCCATAGTCTTATTGTTTACCCACTGAAGGAAAAAGGAAAGATGAGTGAAGACCAATCAGGTTAGGTTAGATATTTTTACTAAAAGATTAGAAGAGAATCAGAGTAGGAGTGTTAAAAAGATTTTACCTAATTACTTAGGTATTTATGTAAAGATCAGAAGAGAATCAAAGTGGAAGCGGTAGAGACAGACTTTACCTAAAAATTCTTTCTTAAATAATACTAACAAATATCTGTAAAATCAAAATAAAATGATCAATTGCAAGCTTGTAGCTAAATTCAACTAACAAAACCTAAATAAAAGAGGGTAGCCAGGTGTACTGCTAGGGATCCGGGGGAGGACCGTACATAAAAGATTTATATTTTTGCTGTAGACTATTAGGAAACGTAATGAAAAATATATATTGACCAAAAAAGAGTAGTTGAAGATAACACAAATCCACATTAACCGCTTTCCTTTCCAAATAAATTACCCATATATTCTCTCTTCTCTCTCGTTTTCCATATTACCAAATCTCCAAACCCTAATCTGAGCAATCACCGATTATCTCAAAACTGCTTCTGAAATTCGCCGATTTTTCAAATCGGATACAGAGTGTTTCCATCTCTTTTTCGTTCAGGTAATTTTCTTTTTCTTAATAATATTTCATATCCTATTTCTTCCGATTTTTGAGGATCTACGCGATTCAGCTTTGATGAGGTTTTTTTCTTGCAAAATTGGTACTTCTTTTAATATTTTTGGTACTTGCGTGAAACTTATTGGTATTATTCAGAGTATTCAGGATTACTTGGTGGATGGTAATGTTTGTTTCTTTATTTATTTTCTTTTTGTTAAAATTAATTTTGATGTTGAGTGAAGTGTTGTTTTTTCCCTCAAAATAAATTCAGATGATGGATCGTTGCTAATGGGTCGGTTTTGAAACTAAAGAAAATCCATTGATGTCATGTTTTTTGGCGTTATGAAAATCCATATTCGTATCTGGTTTCAGATAGGAAATAAAGATTTCGGATCAGTTAATGGATTTTGGACTTAGTTTTTGTTCTGTTTGGTTTTCTTTGAAAGCTATGTAATTCTAGTCTGAAATTTTGTCTTTTTATATTTTGTATGCGTTAGGCTTTTAGAGAATAGACCTTCATGTTAGTTCATTGAGTGTACCAGATTGAATGTCCCTTTATATGTTAAGGGAGATTGATGCAATACCATGTTCTGGAGCTATTCATTTAATTTCCCTGAGTTTTAGTTTGTACTGATCTTTATTTTTGAATTGAACAGGGATTATGGCTCTTGCACAGGCTTACCATTCACAAGGTGGTCCTTTTCGTGGAGACACTAGGTCCTTTTATGGTAGAAACCAGATTAGTGAAACACGTTCCTCTGCTTACAACCATTATAACACTGTTGTTAGCCATCTTTTTAGCTCTAATGGTTCCCATGACTTGAGTAGAAATTTTAGCGAGTATAGCTATGGTTATGATGATTTCGTAAAGCCTGAGGCCGAACCTTCTTTGAAGAGGAGGAGGTGTTCAGCTTCTGGTTGGGAAAGCAGTGGAAGGTACTCTCAAGCAACCAATGCATGTAAAGATGTTCCTTCAAAGCAGCCAAGCACATGTGATAATGTTCCTGTGAGGAATTCCAGAGCGTATGATGATGCACATTCAGCCTGTAACAACAATTCAGCCATTACTACCAGTACTTCTAGACCTCGTTCTGATGCAAGCGCACCCACGAGCTCTAAGCGCGACCGCTCATGGCTCGAGGATACTGAAACTGATAATATCTTTATGTCTAGGGAGCAAATTGATAGATGCTCCCCGTCCAGGAAAGATGGTATTGATGCAATGCATGAAGCACATTTGCGATACTCGTATTGTGCTTTCCTCCAGAACCTCGGAATTCGACTGGACCTGTAAGTTCCTTTTGGGATTTAATAAATTGTATCTTACACATTTTTGCAATTTTTAGTTCAAACAGGACTGAAGCTTTTGGGGCTTGCCTTCTCCTAGTTTCTTCAGGAGGATTGCCAGCATAAGTTGTTTGATCTTATGAATTTGTTATCTGATGGAACTAATATTATTTGTACTTTCTTGCAGGCCACAGACCACTATTGGAACTGCCATGGTTCTATGTCACCGCTTCTTTGTGAGGCGATCGCACGCATGTCATGACAGATTTGTGAGTTCGTTGTTATATGTACTAAAATTTGCTATACTTTTGCTCCTCTAATATTTCCGTTTCATTATGTTCAATGCATGGCTAATTATTAGTATTTCATTGCTGGTTGCAGTTAGTTGCTACTGCTGCTCTCTTTCTTGCGGCGAAGTCAGAAGAGACTGCACGGCCTCTCAACAATGTTTTGAGGGCCTCATGTGAGATTTTCCACAAGCAGGATCTTGCAGTTTTATCATATTTACTACCTGTGGTTAGCACTTCTGCTTTGTCTTTGTGCATCATTGATCATCATAATATCCTTCATTTGGCAAATTGTGAATCTTTGAACATACTTCTAATGCATATGGTGCTTTTGGCAGGACTGGTTTGAGCAGTACCGTGAACGTGTTATTGAAGCTGAGCAGATGATACTGACCACTTTAAATTTTGAACTGAACGTGCAGCATCCATATGAACCCCTTACATCCACCCTTGAAAAATTAGGGCTTTCTGAAACAGTATTGGTGAATCTAGCACTGCATCTTGTCAGTGAAGGGTAAGTTGATCAATCCCCATTATGATTGATAATGTGGTTCCGAAATCACAGTTTATTTTTGTTGGAACCTTTTGTTTTATTTTGGCATTACAGTTTATTTGCCAGAGATCGTAGATTCCCCTAATAATACTAAATTGTTGATCAACAGGGATTCAAAGTTTCATGGTATCTGGATGATAAGATTCCGTCTTACTTCTGGCTCCTTTTAGATTTAGAACTGCTTGTAATTTGTGTAAAAATGGTTTTTGCTCTCCCTTGACTGCTCTAGCTACCCATTCTGGCTTGTGATATTGATCTTTTGGATTGCCATATAATTGCAGGGTCTATAGAAGGATTAGCTTGCTCGTCTGTATGATATTTGCTGGCGGTTGATATGCTGTGCATCAAATGTTTTGTTTTACCGTCTGAAGTTAAAACTAGCCATTTCTTGTGGATGCTTTTCCATGCTGACATCTTAATAGTATGGCCATTGACCATAGAAGAATGTCAAAGATGCTCGAGAAGTTTGCCATGATACTTTATGTTTTTCATGCTCAAATGGAACAACTCCATGTGGAGTCCTCATGCACTTTGTCTCTTCATGTAGCTTATTCCTCAGGTGTCCATGTAGGATACCAATTATTTGGACAGAGAATTCTATAATGGTTGGTGGTGTGTTCTTGACTGCCTAATGGTGGGTTATGGGTAGTCCGGTTTTAAAATGGTGAATACAGGTTTTACGAGTTTTCATCTTGTTAGAGAAAAGAATTATTCCTAAAATATGGTATAAAACAGAGTAACATCTTGAAGGATTAGTTACCTTTGTGGTAGGACAGGTCTGCGTAGACTATTCTTTTCTGCATGATAATTTGGAAAGATTATCATGCCTCTTTAATTAGTGGTTCTCGTACCATTTCATGTTTCTTCCTCGATAGCATTGTAACTGTCCTACCTCTATTACTAAAGGATCCATGTATTGGGGATTGTGGTTTTGGTTCCCGGACTCCATTTGGTGCTCTCTCTCTCTCTCTCTAGAAAATAACCAGATCGTTCCTACTTTTCTTTTCACCATCTTGATCTTCTCTCTTTCGCTACACAGACATACTGAATCCGGTGTTTCTAGTTATGCTGCTTGTTATGCACATGTGCACTCCATGGGCACACTTTGTAACAGAATAAATTAGCAACTGTCACCTGCATTTGTGTAGACCCTGCACTATGCCGTTGCAAATAGCATCAATAGAATGATTGTGGAGGCTCGGTTTCTGTCTCTTTCCTGGTTCTGTTATTCTTGATTTCTGAAAAGTGAGCTGATGATTCATATTTTCCATTTGGACACATAACCTACTCAGAGGTACAAGCTATGCTTGTTTCAACAAACCAGATGTTGGAGGACCTAATCTGCCTCTTTTTCATTGCCTTGATGCTGTATGGCTAGCGCCCAATATTGGTGGTCTGTCTGGACGTGCTAGGATATTACAGTTCATTTAAGTGGCAATGATTCCTACTGGGAAATCAAGTAGTGGTGTTAAATACTAGTGTTTTAACTTCTGGTTACTTAATGGAACTATATATTGGAAGTCCTACTGCAATCACTAGCACTAGCAAGATGGGCTGGCAAAGTTGATGATACCAAGTAGTTTTTGGGTTAAAGAGGATGTGTTTCTGTGGTTTTTGCTTTTTCCCCAGCTGCTTGATAACTCCAAATCATTGTCCTAAGTTTTATTTTATGTGTATGCCCACGCACATATTTTACGTATAACACACACATGCACACGCACACATATACATATATAGTTAAAAAATCATTATATTACTCCTAAAAACTACTGACGTCATTATATTACTTAAAAAGTATACACACACATAAATGCTTGTTCTTTCTTAGAAGTTAGACCATGTTTGTTGTTCGGAGCAGTGACCTTCACCTAAGTGTCTCGGGGCAAGCACTTGTAATGCAGAGAGAATTTCTATGCTGAGGTGGCGTTGTAATGTGTAAAATTTACTCTTTAAATCTTTCATATTGGTTTACTTCTATATATTAAATTTATTCACTCTATAAAGTCAAATTTGAAGAGCTCTTTCGAAGCTAATAATTTCAGAGACAACATACACACACACACAAAAAAAACATATATATAGTATAGATCTAGAAGAGGCGTAATTTTTCTGAAAGTTATAGGATGACTTTTCTCTTTTTTTATTGATACTATTTTTTGGAAGTCATTATGAATTAAACGGCTGAAGTGTTGCTTCAAATGATGAAACTTCACTTCTCTGTGCCCACTTTCTTCTCCTTTTGGCTCCCTAAGTGGATTGGCCGCATACTTTTGGAGATTGTGGGATGCGAGACTGACAGAGACTGTAGTTGGGCAAAATGCCTACTTATTGCTAGATAATGTAGTTGTGGAGGGCACTAATTTTCTAAATGTTAAGTGTCTTCCTAACATCTAACAGTGGTTAGCTAATTTTTGGGTGTCTTGTTTAGGTTTTTAGCAATAACTTTCTGGCAGAAAGGGTGGTGCCTGTTTACTGTGTGATCCTGTTAGCTCCTTCATGGTAAATATGAGCAAATAAGTTTCTGCTCAAATGTACTACAGTACGAGTGAAACTTAGGGTGAGGGTCAAAGCTGGCAAGTCCACAAGTTCTAGTCTTCCATTTGGGTATGGTAGTGAAAAAGAGTGCAACAGTTGTTGCTTGTGTCTGTCTTGTTTTGGTATATAAGGTACATATATTTTTGGGGTTATACTGCAGCAGCGGAGCTGGGAGTAGGAGTTGATGCTATCTAGATGGGTACAACATGTTTATTATATATTTCGTTCTCTCTCAACATTGTGCAGAAGATTCTTGGATTTTTCCAACTCGGTTGCTGCTTGCTTAGTTGGTAAGAGAAAGTTGCCTCGGCTTGCTCTTTTGGCTTTTCCACATGACTCAAAACAATTGTGTAATGAATCTTTTAAATGTGTTAGACTTGTATTCTGTTCACTGTTTGGCCAATGTACTTTTTGAAAATTTATGGATCCCATGCTGTTCTACCAATGTGGCTAACAAAGGACATGCGTTGCTGCGGATGGTTTGTTTGCCTATCCATATAGCTTTTGGGAAGTAGATTTTGGGTAGCATTAGTCATCTCCTATTCTTAGTAGATTTCCTTTGCAGGCTCCGAAGTTCACTCTGGCTTCAGTTCAAGCCTTACCAGATTGCTGCTGGGGCTGCATATCTAGCATCAAAATTTCTCAACATGGATTTGGCTTCACATCATTCTGTCTGGAAAGAGTTTCAAACACCCCCGAATGTGCTTAGAGGTACACATTTATATCCTCAACATAAAGTAATAGCTATTATTGGCTGCAGTATTTTGGCAAAAGATTAGATCTTGATTTATTTAGAGCGAGTTTCCTTTTCCGCATCATAGTAAGAACCAATTGGATTGTAGTTTCTTCAATTCTGACTTTAATGTAGACATTTTTTAACTGAGGGGTGGTGGATTTTAAACTAAAGTTCAAGTTCATGATGATTAGACCAGAGAAACGCGGGTCTTTTGCATCCGTACCCACTTTTTGTGCCATGTTTTAACTTATACCCGCTTTGTAAAAGAATTGCACCCGTACCCGCTTTGGCGCATAACTTCAGCATACGGGGCTGAAATAGCAAAGGCAATCACGCAAAACTTCAGCATTCTAGACGGGCCTGAAGTAGCTTGCGAACTTCAGCTCTAGAGCTGAAGTTTTTGTCTTTGTAACTGGGAAAATTTTGTCTTTGTAAACTGGGGAACTTAAGCCCTGTATGCTGAAGTTTACAAAGACAACTTTCACCACTTGTGTTCTTCCGTTGGGGTTCAACTCTAACCTTTCCAGTTCAACTTGCCAATCAGTAAGTGTTGTATCCAATAGCGGATCATTTCTCAAACTTGTTGTTGTTTTAACCATTCCATCGCACGATAACTCGTTACAAGTAGAAGATATTTTCGATAGTTTCCTTGCGTCAATTTTATCAATGAGGCCATCACTCAATTCTGCTGGCATTATATTCCTTGACTTCTACGAGATATGCGGCGAATAATACTTGTCGCTTCAACTTCATCTAACTCAGTCCCGTATGCTGAAGTTCCCCAGTTACAAAGACAAAACTTCAGCTGTAGAACTGAAGTTGTCTTTGTAACTGGGGAACTTCAGTTGTAGAGCTGAAGTTTTGTCTTTGTAACTGGGGAACTTCAGCCCCGTATGCTGAAGTTGTCTTTATAACTGGCGAACTTCAGCTTAACTGTTGAACTTCAGCTCAGCGAGGGAAAATGAGCTAAAGTTATTTAAAAAGTGGGTACAAGTTAAAAGTTTTTTACAAAGCGGATATAGGTTAAATGGGGGCGACCAAATAGGGTGCCCCGTGCAATTTTTACGAGAAACGCCAGGCTCTGGTCTGTCTGGGTTGCACTGTTTTGTCCCTCCATCTTGATACAGTTAGTACGAAAATGGAGATATTTCAATTGAAAGTAAACTATCACGTATAACCAAATAAGGAATTGGACCAGATTTAGTTTTATCCACTTCTTGTGGCTCCTCAAGCAGAAAACTAGGTTTGACTTTAGATAATTGCTAATCTTTTTGTTTGATTGGCAATTATCAATCCCCAGAGTCCTCCATATCTAAGGAATTTGCATTATACTTTCTGTGTTTCTCTTTAAATGTTGTATTTGTTTGTACAATTCACTTTATACATGCTTTTTACTGCAGATGTTGCACAACAGTTGATGGAGCTCTTTTAGGAGACATGAGAGACGGCAGTAAACATCAGCAAAAATATAAAAAGACAATCAATGTCAACATTTTTTTGGGTCTTCACTTGGTAGATGTATTTGTAGATTCTACCATCATGCGTAGGCTTGAAGATCAGTATATAGATTTCACGGTGGGAATTTCTTAGTTTGAAATTATCTGTGGAGTGCTTGTCGTCTATACCGTGTAGTAAAAGAACTTCATTCTCTGTGTAAATTGTTTTTCTCCACTGCAAAAGTGTCCATTAATTATTGAAATCGCTCTTTTACCTCAGCTTTTTATGCTTATTCCTAGCTCATAACAAAGAGAACAATTATTATAGATGTATTACGAGTCTGACAAGGGTTGCATTTGTTAGGGTTTTTGGAAAACTTGAATAGGATATTTGCGAAACTCTTTTTTTCAAGTTTTCCATGTTAGTGTAAAGACAACCTGGCTAGGATGGTTAGGACTCCAATACTAACCATAGTGTACTTGTATCTATCCTTAGTTGTAGGTGATAAAGATAACATACAACTCTATTGAAATAGTGATGGCAACCTGAAGGACTCTTCAACCTCTGTTTCTCGCGTATATATTCCCCACTGTCGCAGCTTGTAACAGTAGGTTGAGAATATAAAAATATCACAAAGCAGCGTGTTCTATTCATTATTTTCTTCATAGTATTAGAGCTCGACTCATCCCTGGGCGGGGGGGGGGGGGGGGGTGTTGAGTTGTGTCCCACATCGGTGGGAATGGGTGTCTTGGTCTTTTTATATGGTTTTGGTCAATCCCCACCTCATAAATTAGCTTTTGGGGTTGAGTTAGACCCAATTTGAAGAAAATACTCCTTTGTGATATTTTTGTACATTCAACCTACTGTTACAAGCTGCGACAATGGGGAAAATATAGAGGAATTAACAGAGACTACCTATAAAAACTAAAATAATTATCTGTTTTTACCTACATTGAATCTATTTACATTTTATACCCATGCAATCTAACTTAATTACCCGACCACCCATTTCCTCTTGACCCATATGTTTTTCATCAATCTCTTCGTGTTGAATTTGTCCTCTTCTAATTAATATCCTTTTCTTAGTTTGTTTTTAGTATTTTTGAGTTTGAAACCGTAGAGCAAACTTTTGAGAAGTAATAATTAAAATGATCAAACTCAATATTCCTTTAACTTGCGAATACACAATCACTCTTACCGTGTGGAGACATGAAGAGGGATATTTTACCTAGGTACCATAAATTCTCTAAAAAAAATTTATTATTAGTTTGAACTTTCAAATTTAAAATTTAATTGACATAGCGTATACGTGATATGGATAAGGATTGTCTTAAATTTTTGTCCACATTTTCAATAAATACATAATAATGTTTATTAACATTAATGGAATTTCAGGGAGGTATTATTCATTGTATAAGCTCTCATTGAGTTAATTAGATTATGTGACAACTGATATTATTTTAATTTAATAATTGAATAAAAAAATATTAAACTCTTTGCGTACAATTGTATACCCTGTTGGCATACCTATATACTATACTGGTATCATATGTTAGTTGAAACATTTTTTGGTTGTATTAGCTACATTTAATTAGTACACTATTTGATTTTTCTTCAGTAATAGTAGAATAGTGCAATATCTTGAATTTTTTTAATTTTCCTTTATGCATGTGTATTATGTAATCATTTTAATTTTTTCTTTATGCGTTTGTTTTATATAATAGTAGTATAGTACAATATCTTGAAATACATTCTTATACTAATATGTGGTACACTATTTTTTATTTTTTCTCTTTATGCATGTATTTTTTTTTTAATAGTAGTATAGTCATATATAGTTGCCTGTAATTAATTAGTAGAACTGTATACCTATTGGTATAATTATATATCATATTGGTATCATATGGTATTTGGAATATTTTTTGGTTGTTTTAGCTGCATTTTAAGTGAATTCTATTCTGAAATGATTCATATGATCATGTTTTGCTGTGTTGGATTTTCTTGTACCTATGGACATATATTTTATATATTATGTAATAGTTTTTTTATAGTTATATGTAGTTGTTGGAACGACCCCGTAATTATATACCCTATTAGTATATTTATATACTATATTGGTATCATATGCCAATTGAATCATTTTTTTGCTTGTATTAGCTGCATTTAATTGATATACTATTTGGTTATCTTTTAATAATAGTAATATAGTACAATATCTTGAAATACTTTATTATATAAATATGTGGTACACTATTTGTTTTTATTTTTCTCTTTATGCATGTGTGTTATGTAACAGTAGTATAGTCATACAGTTGCCGAAAATTAACCAGTAAAGTTGTATACCATGTTGGTATAGTTATATGCCATATTGGTATCATATAGTAGTTTGAACATTTTTTTGGTTGTTTTAGCTGCATTTTTAAGTGATTACTATTCTGAATTTATTTATATGAATTTGCAGTGCTGGAATTTTTTGTGCCGATGGACATAGATTATGTGTATTATGTAATAGTTTTTATAATTATAGGCAATTGTTGTAACGATCACATACAACTATATACCATGTTAGTATACGAAATGAGCAAGTTGCTTTGCAATTATTTAGCTTGCAATGCGAGCATGTAATTTTCTCATAGTTTTATTGCATTCTTTAATGTTTTGGTACAATCATATAGTCGCAGATAGTTGTAGCAATATTCTAGAGCAATCATATACTATGTTGGTATATATATATATATATATATATATATATATATATATATATACCATATTGGTATCATATGATACTAGAAGTCTTTTTTGCTACTTATACTTTTATTGCATTTTTCAATATTTTATTATCATTTCTATTCTAACTTGTATATATGGAGATTTGGTGGCCGTAGATTATATTTTCTTGCTCAATAACTAACTGTGTTACTGATATTTAAAGGGAAGAAGATCAAGGTTGCATGGCAATCACGTGTTGATTCTTAGAATCTGATTATGTAATTTATGGTGCTTAGCAGTAATCAATGTGATATTCCGTGAATTAGATCAAGTGACAACTGATATTCTTTCAGTTTAACAATTAAATTTAAAAAATGAGAAAAAAGACAAAATGTATATTATACTAGTTATATTAAAAAAGGTGAATAAATATTTACTATATCAATTATATTTTCTTATTCTATAAAAAAAAGAATTATAAAAAATAAACAGTAAATGAAATTAGATTATGAAGAGAAAAAGAATATAAAAAAATAAGTTAAATGAAATTAGAAAAGAAAAAAAGAAAAAAAGAAGAAGAAAACGAGAAAAAAGAAAAAGAGAAAAGAAAGAAAAAAAGGAAAAAAAGAAGAAGAAAAGAAGCATAGAAATAAAAAAGTATTGGAGAAAAAAAGAAAAAATTCCCCACAAAATTACTACGGGCATGAAATGTAATTAGTTTAATGGGTAGAAAACTAAATAGGTAGGCAAGAATAAATAATTTTATTTTTGTGAGTAACTGTGTCATTCTCCCGAATATATACACAAGAGACAGAGTAGGTTGAAGAGTCATATAGGCTGGTATGAGTCCTTCAGGTTGGTATCTCTATTTCAATAGAGTTGTATGTTATCTCTATCACCTACGACCAAGGATAGATACAAGTACACTATGGTTAGATTTAGGTGATGGTTAAGGTTAAGGTTGGTATTGGAGTCCTAAGTTCTTACATCCCTCCTCAAGCTGGTGGTGGGGTGGCCAACAACACCTAGCTTGGTTCGTTGTGCCTGAAACTAAAATTTTGGCAAAGACTTGGTGAAAATGTCTGCTATTTTATGTAATGAAGGGACAAACTTGGTCACCATGAACCTTTTCTCGAACGAAATGATAATCATGTTCGACATGCTTGGTACGAGCATTTAGCACTGGATTAGCTGTCAGATGTAAAGCACTGATGTTATCTGTGAAGAGCAACGGAGGTTGAGATAATGAGATACCAATGTCTTTCAACAAGTAGGTGATCCATGTCAAGTCTGCTGCTAGAGATGCTAAAGAGCGATATCCAGCTTCCACAGTAGACGTGGTGACTATATGTTGTTTCTCTTAGGACCAACTAATGCAATTTGATCCAAGGAAAGCACAAAGTCCTGATCTGTCTGGTAATGGGGTATCCAACTCAATCAACATCAGAAAATCCAACTAGATTGAGAGATGATTGGGCAGTTGGCGCAAGCCTAAGTCTGGAGTCCCAGCAATATAACGAAGCACCCTTTTGATTCCAGTCCAATGGACATCAGTAGGATGCTGCATGAATTGGCAGAGCAGGTTAACAACATGAGAAATCTCAGGTTGAGTTACCGTCAGATACTGCAAGGCTCCAACCAAGTTGTGATATTTAGCAGGAGGACCAGTGTAGTCATGAAGATGATGTTTCTGGGAGAGAGGAGTAAGATGAACTCAGTGATCATATATGTGCGTTGAAGAATGGCAGAAGCATACTTTTGATGACTAAGGAAGAGGCCATTTTTATCGCGATGCACCTCAATGCCAAGAAAATAATGAAGAGTGCCAAGTCTTTCATGGCAAAATGGATTACAGCCGCTGTATAGGCTTAGACAAGAGGAAAGAATTGCTGTCAGTTAAGATAATATCATCCACGTACAAGAGGAGCAATATAGTACCTTCTGAGGAATGTAGAATACACAGAGAGGAATCTGCCTTGCTACAGAGAAATCCAAGGTGAAGAAGATACGAGCTAAACTTGTGAAACCATGCCTTTGGTGCTTGCTTGAGGCCGTAGAGGGCCTTCTTGAGAAGGCAAACATGATTGGGAAAAATAGTACCTCGAAAGCCAAATGGTTATTCCATAAACACTATCTCTTTGACATCGCCATGTAAAAATGCATTCTTGACATCTAGTTGTTTGATTTCCCAACTCAAATTGATGGCAATAAACAAAACAATCCGGATTGTGGCAGCCTTCACAACTGGACTAAAGGTATCCTCAAAATCGCCTTCAATTTGATTGTATCCTCTAGCAACCAAGCGATCTTTAATTTTTTTCACAGAGCCATCGACACGAAATTTTATTTTGAACAACCAGCGTGAACCAACCATATTCACGTCAGGTTTTCTTGGGACTAATACCCAGGTTTCATTAGAACGAAGAGCTTGGAGTTCATCCTGCATTGCAGATAACCTATTGTTATTAAAACTGTATTGCTGTAAAATCAATAAAGCATTAAACTTTCTGAAACAAAAACCAGAAGCAGAAAGTTAGTAGAAAAGTTTAACGAAATAAATTCTGAAAAACAGTATCGGAATAAATCGAACCCACTGAATGCATAGTGTATCCTTAAGGAAATTATTCTCCTCAAGTACCCGAGGTGCTGGAATACTATCCTCCCAGGATAGAACGATTTAACTCACCAACGTGTTGGTACCAAAAACGCCGATGTAACAGCGAACCACTCGAAGGCTGTAAAACACACTGGAAAATATTGTGCAGAAGAAGAAGAAGATTATCAGAAATTTAGTAAGTAAATATTCTCGTATCCAAGGCCTATTTATAGAACATTTTGCACTGATTCTGAAAAGGTTTGCAACCTTTCAGAATAGCCATAGCTGTTGGAACAGGTGGGAATATTGCGGGAAGATTAAAAAACAGATTCAAAATATTCCGGAAAAAAGAAGGACCGGACCAGGTTATGGGTCATGGGTTATTCCAGATTGAATTTTCGTTAATTATTAAATTAATTAATAAAATAATTTGAAAGGAATTTTGTCCAAAAAGATTAATCAATCAATCGATCTTTGACCAAATCCGAATCCGAATCTGAATCCGAATCCGAATCTGAATCCGAATCCGAGCCGAGCGAGCGAGCAAGCGACGATGACGGTGCGAGGCCTTCTTCTCAACTCTTTAAGAGCTAGAATAAGAGAAATTGAATATATACCCATCAAAAGTCTTTTCTTCCTCCAATAATCGATCTTTGAACAAATCCAAATTCGAATCGGAATCGAAATTCGAATCCGAAGCCGAAGCCGAGCCGAGCAAGTAACGACGACGACGCGAGGCTTGCCTTCTTATCAACTCCTTAAGAGTTAGAAGAAGAGAAATTGAATATATACCCATCAAAAGTCCTTATTCCTCCAATATGGGACAATGTCCCTTTGGCAAGGAGGGAAACTCAAATATTTTATTTTTCCTCCATTTCCCATTCACCCTCTTTAAGCTACACCAAGCTTAAAAGTAAGCTCTACCAAGCTTAAAACCCAACAATCCCCCACATGAATGGAGAATGGCTATAAAATAAAGGAATGCACAGACGTGTGTGTGTGTTTTAAATACAAGAATTAATTGCATCTGGATAAGTAGGTTTCCCTTTGAACTTTCCGTAGTGAACTTATATCGGATATACTCGGTCAATCGGCAGATTTAATATCTTTGAACTGTCGAGCTTTGATGTATACCTAGACAACATAAGTCACACAATCAATCCTTAACCATCTATGGTTCTCACGGTTGTGTTCGTTTCAGCCATGAACACCGCCTAGTTCATGAGTGCTTAGAGAATGGGCCTTTACTTTCATTCCCTTTGAAGAGGCTTACACTTACACTCACATAGGTGATTCCTAAACGTGTAATCCTAAAGACACACTATCCGGTCATATCCTGCCAGACTTAGAAAATCATTAAAAAGCTTTAAGCTTTATTGACTCATAAAAAAGCCTTAATGCTTTACCTTGATTTTTGAACATTGTATTTATCACGAGAATGAGTTGAGTTATTTGAAAATGTTGAACTGTCATTCATAGCTTTGTTTGATCTCTTTGAACCTAGTTCTTGGGATCTCCAGTTTGTTAAGTAGAGTTACCGCCATGATGACTTGTCCGAGACTGTAACCCCATTCCCTTTGATGATCTTTCAACTGCCTCTCTAGATAGGCCTTTTGTAAGTGGATCCGACACATGATCTTTTGACTTTATGTAATCAATTGTGATAACACCACTAGAGAGTAGTTGTCTAACAGTATTGTGTCTCCGTCGTATATGACGAGATTTTCCGTTATACATAATGCTCCCTGCCCTACCTATTGACGCTTGAGTATCACAATGTATATAAATAGGTGCCAAAGGTTTGGTCCAAAATGGAATATCTTCCAAGAGATTCCGGAGCCATTCAGCTTCTTCACTGGCCTTATCTAAAGCTATGAATTCAGATTCAATTGTAGAACGGGCGATGCACGTTTGTTTGGATGATTTCCAAGACACTGCTCCACCCCCAATTGTGAAAACATATCCACTCGTGGATTTAACTTCAGATGAACTGATAATCCAATTTGCATCACTATATCCCTCGATCAAGGAGGGATATTTATTATAATGCAAAACATAGTTTTGGGTATTTTTCAGATACCCCTAAACTCGTTTCATTGCGATCCAATGTATTTGATTGGGATTACTCGTAAATCGACTCAGTTTTCTAATAGCACATGCTATATCTGGTCGCGTACAATTCATTATATACATCAAACTTCTCAATACTCTTGCATAGTCTAGTTTTGAGTCACTTTCAGCTTCATTCTTTTGAAGTGCATAACTCACGTCAATTGGAGTCTTGGCAACTTTGAAATCCAAATACTTGAACTTGTCAAGTACCTTTTTAATATAGTGAGACTGTGATAATGATAGACTTTGTGGAGTCTTGTGAATTCTGATTCCTAAGATCACATCAACAACTCCTAAGTCTTTCATATCGAATTTGCTAGCCAACATGTGCGTTGTAGCATTTATATCTGCCATACTTTTGTTCATTATCAACATGTCATCAACATATAAACAAACAATTACTTCATGACCCGGAGTGTTTTTAATGTACGGAAAAGGGTCAGCGTTGCCCCTGAACTATTAGATTTGGTCTAATATTTCCCCCCATCCACCTATTGGGTTAAATATATCCTTCCCGTTAAAGTTTTGGCTCAAACATGCCTTTAAGTTAACAGCCCATTTCAGATTTTAAATCAAAATTATTTGTAATGATGTGGCATAATCTTATTGGTTGATTTAAAACCCACCCTAAATATGTCCAACCCACCCACCCGTTTGATCCCGACCCGACCCAACTCCTACATTACCCACTAAACTCTCTAACCCATCAATCAAATACGACTGCAGCTCCCTAAACGATTGACCAAAAAAAACTCCAGTGTCACTCCGGTGTCAATAACTCTACATGTATGTCTACCAGGTTCATGTTTGAATATAAAAGGACTTTTGGGTGATATGCCAAATGCTGGTGGTTGATGTATGGAAAGGAGCTCAAATGAATTTAAGCAGTGAATAAATGTAACTTGAAAAAGGAAGAAGGAACACTTCCACCACGACGCAAGTCATATTCAGTTGCTTACCGAAGAGCTCTAGCAAACGCCTTGAAAGTTGCCTCAATGATGTGATGAGAATTTTTTCCAGCGAGCTGTGACCAGACAAATTCAACATCTTAGATGTAAGGTATAAAACCAGAGTAAAGATCAAAGAAGGGCAGAAAAATAAGTGACAAAAAAAAACCCTCTCAACCCCCCTCCCCCCAAATCTTTTCATGATATCCTCCTAACTTTAACAGAACATGTCATCAGCGTGTTCCATGTAGATAAGAGTTTCATTACCAAATTTACCAAATATTCTTGAGTAAATCCTAAGTAAATATTAATTATAGCTAAACTAGGAATTGTTAAACACAGGTCTAAGCTGGTACTAAAAGTTCCTAAACAAATCCTTGAAGTCTCATATACAAATAGAAATTATCAGATCAATAAAGGGTTTTTGAAATAAAAAAGACCATATGTGCTGTTGGTTGTCCCTTTGAGTTATTGACACTGAAGTTTGTCACTGGAGTTTTTTCAGTCAATCGTTTGGGGAGCTGTAGTTGTATTTGGTTGATGGGCTAGAGAGTTTAGTGGGTAATGTAGGAGTTGGATCGGATCGGGCTCAAACGGGTGGGTGGGTTGGACATATTTGGGGTGAGTTTTAAATCAACCAATAAGATTATGCCACGTCATTACAAATAATTTTGATTTAAAATCTGAAATGGGGTGTTAAATTAAAGGGCATGTTTGAGCCAAAAACTTAATGGGAAGGATATATTTAACCCAATAGGTGGATGGGGGGCAATATTAGACCAAATCTAATAGTTCATGGGCAAAGCTGACCCTTTTCCGTTTAATGAAAACACATTTGTCGCACTCGTTGATTTTAAATCCACTTGCCAACATTGTTTGGTCAAATTTGCATGCCATTATTTGGGTGCTTGTTTAAGTCCATAAAGCGACTTAACAAGTTTATACACTTTCTTTTTTTACCAGGAACCACAAAACCCTCAGGTTGCTCCATGTAAATCTCTTCCTCCAATTCTCCATTTAAGAAAGCTGTTTTAACATCCATTTGATGGATTTCAAGACCATACACTGCCGCTAGTGCCACTAACACCTAATAGATGTTATCCTCGTTACTGGCGAGTAAGTGCCAAAGTAATCAAGTCCTTCCTTTTGTCTATAACCTTTGACAACAAGTCTTGCCTTATATTTGTCAATAGTTCCATAATCTTTCATTTTCCGTTTAAAGATCCATTTCAAACCCAAAGGCTTATTTCCCGGAGGAAGATCAACCAATTCCCATGTATGGTTATCCAAAATTGATTGAATCTCACTATTGGCTGCTTCTTTCCAAAATGATGAATCAGAAGACGACATAGCTGCTTTAAAAGCTTGAGGTTTATTTTCAAGCAAGAATGTCACAAAATCTTGTCCAAAGGAAGTAGATGTTCTTTGACGTTTGCTACGCCTTGGATCTTCTACACTTGTATTAGTTTCCTTTGGTTCTTTCCGAGGTCATTTAGGTCTTTCACTTAACGACTCACATTCAGTTTTATACGGGTAGATGCTTTCAAAGAATTCAATATTATCTGATTCCATTATCATATTAACATGAATCTCGGGATTATCGGATTTATGAACCAAAAATCGACATGCTTTACTGTTTGTAGCATATCCAATGAAAACGTAATCTACTGTTTTTGGTCCGATTTTAACCCTTTTAGGTAAAGAAACTTGTACCTTTTCTAAACACCCCCACACTATGAAATATTTCAAGTTGAGTTTTCTTCCTTTCCATTTTTCATATGGAATAGATTGCGTTTTGCTGTGGGGTACTCTGTTGAGTATTCAGTTAGCTGTAAGGATAGCTTCCCCCCACAAACTCTGCGGTAATCCGGAACTTATTAATAAAGAATTCATCATTTTCTTTAATGTTCGATTTTTCCTTTCGACTATTCCGTTGGATTGAGGTGTGTAAGGTGCAGTAGTTTGATGGATAATTCCATATTCCGAACATATTTCTGCAAACGGAGATTCATATTCTCCACCTCTATCACTTCTAATCATTTTGATCTTTTTATTCAATTGATTCCCCACTTCATTCTTGTATTGTTTAAATGCTTCGATTGCTTCATCCTTTCTATTAAGCAAATAAACATAACAATATCGAGTGCAATCGTCAATAAAAGTAATAAAATATTTTTTCCCACCTCGAGATGGTGTTTATTTCATATCGCAAATGTCAGTATGAATTAAGTCTAAAGGATTTGAATTCCTTTCAACAGACTTATAAGGATGTTTTGCAAACTTAGATTCAACACATATTTGACATTTCGATTTATTACACTCGAATTTAGGCAGTACTTCTAAATTAATTAATTTCCACAAGGTTTTATAATTGACATGTCCTAAACAAATATGCCATAAATCATTTGACTCCAATAAATAAGAAGAAGCTCAAATTTTATTCATACTGTCAACAACCATTACATTGAGTTTGAAAAGACCCTCCGCGAGGTAGCCTTTTCCAACATACATTTCATTCTTGCTTACAACAACTTCATCAGAAACAAATACACATTTGAATCCATTCTTCACAAGTAAAGAAGTAGAAACTAAATTCTTCCTAATAGTAGGAACATGAAGAACATTGTTGAGCGTTAACACCTTGCCGAAAGTCATCTTCAGGAATATCTTTCCATAACCTTTAATCTTGGCTGTTGCATTATTTCTCATGAAAATCTCTTCTTCGGGACCAGCAGGAGAGTAAGTCGCAAATGCTTCTTTGACAACACAAACATGTCGAGTGGCTCCAGAGTCAATCCACCACTCCTTCGGATTTCTAACTAGGTTGCATTCCGAAAGCATTGCACAAAGATCATCAATGTCATCATTCTTCTCCACTATGTTGGCTTGTCCCTTCTTCTTATCCTTTTCCGGGAGACGACAATCAGGGGCTTTGTGACCAACTTTTCTACAATTGTAGCAGTTTCCCTTGAATTTCTTTTTGTTCTGCTCCTTAGTCTGTCCAGAAAACCTCTTCCTCTTCTTATTTTTTGGAGCAGTCTACTCAACGATATTAGCTCCCATGATTGTTGAATTTCCACAAGAATTCTTCTCGACTGTTTTGTTGTCTTCCTCAATCTTGAGACGTATCACAAGATCTTCCAACTTCATTTCTTTGCGCTTAAGATAGTTCTTTAAATCTCTCCATGAAGGAGGCAATTTTTCAATCATTGCAACCACTTGAAATGCTTCATTCATGACCATACCTTCAACAATAAGGTCGTGAAAAATAAGTTAAAGTTCCTGAACTTGGATTCCCACAGTTTTGCTATCTATCATTTTATCGTCTAGAAACTTGGCAACCACGAACTTCTTCAAGCATGCATCTTTTGTCTTGTACTTTTTCTCAAGTGCGTCCCATAATTCTTTCGAAGTATTCATCGCACTGTACACATTGTACAAGTCATCCTCTAAAGCGCTTAAGATATAGCCTTTGCAAAGAAAATCTGCCTGCTTCCACGCCTCAACAATCATTAATTTCTCGTTGTCCGGTATGTCTGCACCAGGCACTGGAGGTTCTTCACTAGTGAATTCTACATACCAAGTGTGGTAAGCCAGAAGAACACCCTTTGCTGGCATCCTTTGAAGTTGGCTCCAGAAAATTTCCTCGGTTTCTCTGCCGGTGGAACATCAGTTCGGCTTGACGAGGCTATCGTTGTTGCCGCAACAGTCGCAGAAGAATTTACATTATCAATTTCCATTTCTCACTGTCAACAAAAGAAGAGTTCAATTAATGGCAAAACCAGAACAGCAAACAATACTGTAATTAAAAATAAACAGTACGTATATTAAATAAAAATCGAAGTTTTTATATACTGTTTCACAGAAATCGATGAAGTTTTTATGTTATTCAAATCATTTTCTGAATTTCAATATTCTGATGAAGTTTTTATATCATCAAATCAGAATAGTAAAATTCAGAAAGAGTAGAAAACCACACAGGTTTTAGTCTCCACAAACAGAATTAGAATAATTTTTTTTTCCCCTTAAGATTGTTATTAAAACTGTATTGCTGTAAAATCAATAAAGCATTAGACTTTCTGAAACAAAAACCAGAAGCAAAAAGTTAGTAGAAAAGTTTAACAAAATAAATTCTGAAAAACAGTATCGGAATAAATCGAGCCCACTGAATGCATAATGTGTCCTTAAGGAAATTATTCCCCTCAATACTCGAGGTGCTGGAATATTATCCTCCCAGGATAGAACGATTTAACTCACCAGCGTGTTGGTACCAAAAACGCCGATGGAACAGCGAACCACTCGAATGCTGTAAAAAATACTGGAAACTATTGTGCAGAAGAAGAAGATTATTATCAGAAAATTTAATAAGTAAAATTTCTCGGATTCAAGGCATATTTATAGACCATTTTGTTCTGATTCTGAAAAGGTTTGCAACCTTTTAGAACAACCATAAAAAAAACGGACCGTACCGGGTCAATTAATAAAATAATTAATCAATCAATCTTTGACCGAAGCCGAGCGAGCGATGACGACGACGACGGCGCGAGACTTGCCTTC
The DNA here is from genome assembly GCA_005239505.1 of Nicotiana paniculata. Classification (NCBI taxonomy): domain Eukaryota; kingdom Viridiplantae; phylum Streptophyta; class Magnoliopsida; order Solanales; family Solanaceae; genus Nicotiana; species Nicotiana paniculata. The sequence continues at coordinate 25,563 of ML362108.1, forward strand.
TTCTCAACTCTTTAAGAGCTAGAAGAAGAGCAATTGAATATGTACCCATCAAAAGTCTTTTTTCCTCCAATATGGGACAATGTCCTTTTGACAAGGAGGGAAACTCAAATATTTCATTTTCCCTCCATTTCCTATTCACCCTCTTTAAGCTACACCAGGCTTAAAATTAAGCTCTACCAAACTTAAAACCCAACACCTATGAGGCTTAGATAGAGATGATTTAATGGTTTTAGGTTCAATAGTGTCAAGATGAGAATTGGTAGCAAGAAATAGTGATTGAAAGGTGGGGTTTTGGATACCATTGGTCTTTTTCCGTGTGAGCATGTGATTTGTGTTATCTGATGGTTGAGTTGTAGTGGTGGAAGGATTATCAGGTCAAAGTGGTAATTCTACAAAAGGATCATTACCTAGAAGGTCGGATATATCGGGGCTAGAGGTGTTTGCTGCTGAACTAGAGCTAAATAAGGTACTGTTGGGGTTATGTGAACCTGGTGTGGCTGTTGGTGTTTGCTCAGAAGGCATATCAGAAACATCAGTAGGTGCTGGAGGATCGAGCACTTCAGGTTAAGTTGTTGTAGTAGGTTGGTTGAAGGCTATTGTGTCTTCCTGTAAAAGGGTACTACTAGGTGATCCTGTTGTGTTAAGTTCTTGAAGCCCTTCATCAACAGTTGTTCTTGTGGTTGTGTTAGAAATTCCCGAAAAGTAGTAAAATAAATGCTACTTGAATCTGCAGATAGATCATTATCAGAGGATACATAAGGCAATTTGAGTTCATCAAAGATAACATGACGTGAGATGAAAACCTTCCTTGATTGGTGATGATAACATCTAAACCCTTTGTGAAGTAAGCTATATCCTATGAATACACATGGAAATATTTTTGGTTAGAACTAAGTTTTGAAAAACTATAAATATAGGCAGAAAACCAGATTTTCTCTTCAAGTGATAAAACCAAGAAAATAGTGTGCAATCATCAATAAGTATTGACATAATATTTTATTCCTGAGATGATGCAACAGGAGCAAATCCCCATAAATCATTATGCACTTTAGCTAATGGCTCAATTCCTCTTTTATTTGACACTTGAAAGGGTAGCTTATAACTTTTTTCCCATTTTACAACTAATACAAATAGAATAATCTTTATTCCATCTTTTGACATCAATCATTTTATTGCTAGGTAAAAAACTAATAACTCTTGAATGCGGGTGCCCTAATATTTGATGCCATATTGTATTCTGAGTTCTTCTCTGCTTTCGTAGTTGTCAACGCCTCATGTAAATCTCCTTTCAAAGTGTACACGTCATGCCTTCTATTTCCTTTTGCCAGAATTATTCCCATTCACTTGTAGTAAACTCGAGAGAGCAAGGATAATCCGTAATAAGTTCTAACAGAAATAAGATTTTTTCTAAGTTCAGGCACCACAAAAACATCCTTTACATGTAGATTCTTTCCAATATTTTTGTCTCCTATGTGTGTGATAGGTAATTTATCATCATTACCTACCATAGCAAGATCAGTTCCCTTAAATGGAGAAGAATTAGTAAGTATACCTGGAGAGTTCACTGTGTGGGTCAAAATTTGTTCACAAGGTCGACATGATATAGAAGCAATAGGAGTCGACTGAGTCGCGCCCACGCTCGTAGAGTATGACCTTGCCAACTATCTCGGCCGTGCTCAAAGTTAAGTCAACAATGAGCTCGAACAGCAAAAAGACAGCCAAGAGGCAAAGAGGAAAAAGCGGGACCAATGGAGAACCTGCTGGTAAAAGATCACTGGACAAACGAGAATGCGAGAGGTATAAATAAGAAGGGAGAGAACAAAGCAAGGGAAGAGACTTTTGGGGGGTAAGAAGGAGGTGAATAGAAGGGAACCTCTAACAAGACTGAGGGAGGCGATTCCAGTAGCTGAAGAGGAAAGACCTCAATGCTACCTCAACTGGGATAAACCACATAAGTATCGTGAGCATCATTCTCTTTCATGGTTCTTACAAGCGCCGAACATTGCTCTAAAGATGTAAGCTTGTCGATTTGTATTTGATATCTATTTTCCAATCAGAATAATGAGAGAACACTCGATCTTGCATGAGTATTGTGAGTTACTTCATCTAGATCTAAAGTTAATTATGTTTGCCTAGGATTAACCCTCTACTTTATTCAATAAATCTCACATAAAGGCATTTGCCACATTTTTGGTAAAACATTCACCATGTGATATGGTTGTCATGTTGATCACTAAGAGACGTAGCTGCTAGGGCTTGTGGTACTTCTTGTTGTGCTTGGTAGGAATAATCCCATCTATAGAAACAACAAAGTGCAGAGTGGTTGTTTCTCCCACATATTTGACAAGGATTATTTTTTTGATCCTCTTTTGGTTGACTGTAGCCAAATTGCGTACCGAATTGCTGCATACTTGACTGTCCAGGTTGTGTACTATACTGTCTTTGGTTAAAACCTCCCCTATTTCCTCTACCTCTTTGATTTCCTATTCCTCTAAAGGAATTACCATGATCGCTTCCTTGTGTTTTTTTGTGTCATGAAGGCCACGACTGTGTCAAGGGTGGTTTGCGCAGCTTGTTCCTCTCCATCCTCTCGCATAATGTTAGTTTGGTGGAAATCTTTTCCATAACGTGCAATTTTTTCAAGTTTTCCAAAAGCCCAAACACTTGCATTATTAAAGTGCTTCAGAATTGGGGTGAAATTCAAAAATAGCCAGATTTACAAGTGGTAGTCGAAATTTAGTCACAGTTTCCAAAGTAATCAAAATTTAGTCACTTTTCATGTAAAGATAAATCTGAACGAAAACACTGTTCAAAATCCGAAAAATATTCCAACATAATATACTGGAGTTCCAGCATAATATGTTGGAAATTCATGCGCAAGTGCTCCAATCTTCAGTATATTATGCTGGAACTTTCCGAGTGTTGGAGTTCCATCATAATATGCTGGAAGTTCATACACAAGTGCACCAATCTCCAGTATATTATGCTGGATCTTTCCGTGTTGCAGCAAAATAGTGGCTACTGTTCAATGGCTTTGCAAACGCTAGCTATTTTTCAATTACCAGTTCGAAAACTGGCTAGCCCGTACTATTTCACTCAGATTTGATTGAAAATTTACCTGGATACGTCGGCTGGTAGGAAACTCTATGCTAATCACTGAAAAGATTAGAGATAGTATCTCAGGCTGTATACGGTAGAAATCGAGGCTACCCGATTTCTCTATTTGGTCGAGGCTAAGACGTTGCATCGAAGAGTAGAAGCACCGAGTTCGAGATCGAAGTCTCTTTCGAGATCGAAGTCGGTATCAATTGAAGCCAGGGGAGATAGACTTCAAGTAAAATCGGGGATAGTTTAGTAACAGAAAGAGCAAGATATCCGTGATTGGTTGATGATCGTGGCGTGAATTTCGGAACGGATCAAATCAGAAATGGTTTTTATACGATTTTATTCTGTAATTAGAGATATACCATAATTAGGATTCCTCTACTATATAAACAGGAGTTCCAATCATTTGTAAAGATCATGATTCAATGAGAAAATACTATACAATTTTTTCTTTCTTGCTTGTTACTGTTCATTAGACTATTTTATCTTAATCTTTCTCATATTGTTATCACCTAGAGGGTACCTTAATTTGAGGCTGAAGTTCTGTTCCCACACCGATTTGATTTATTCCTAGTTTAATTCTATCATTTACTTTATTATTTATCAATTGGTATTGAGTGAAATCACATATTCTTAAAACCATAATATAAATTTAATTGTTATCCAAATTCTAGGGTAAACAGTTTGGCGCCCAGCGTGGGGATAAGGATAATAGTGATTATTTAATACTGACCGATAACACACACTACTTTACGCTTGTTCTTGTCAAGTATTTTTTTTTCAGGTTAAAGTATGTCAAACTTACAAACAGCACCCACATATGGTGACAATGGCCTCGGATTTCACGGGAAAAATGACAACATAGTTGCTCAGGGGTCGAGGTACCGCAAGCTGATCTCGGGGGAACACCGATTGGCAATCCAGTCGACGTCAGCTTGCATAATGCTCTAAATGCGAATCTGGGCGCGGACTCCGAAGGAAGTGTACCCAGAGAAGGCCATTCCGGTGGTCGAGGTACACAGGGCGGAGGAGATGGAGGAGTCAGTCTCCAAGTGATATTCGAGATGCTACAGGCTCAACAAGTCACTATTTCACAGCTGCAGAATCAGCATCGAACACCGAGTGGGGTCGAGTCGGAAACCGCCCGCCAGAGAGCCAGTACCAGAAAGGTCGAATACTAATGAATCGAGTACTGACCCTGCAGTAATGAATATGCTCGAGGATATCACCAAACGAATCGAATCGGGAGAGAAGAAAATTGAGGCAAATGTTAAGAAAGTGGAAACGTACAACTCCCGAGTTGATCAGATACCGGGGGCACCTCCAATTTTGAAACGGATGGATTCGAAGAAATTTGTACAGAAGTTGTTCCCTCCAAGTGCGGTTCCGAAGCCTATTCCCAAGAAGTTTCGTATGCCAGATATCCCTAAGTACAATAGGACTACCGATCCCAACGAGCATGTCACCTCCTATACATGCGCCATCAAAGGTAACGATTTGGAAGATGATGAGATAAAATCTATTTTATTAAAGAAGTTCGGGGAGACTCTATCGAATGGGGCAGTCATTTGGTACCATAATCTACCGCCAAATTCCATTGACTCATTCTCCATGCTTGTGGATTCTTTCGTAAAGGCACATTCCGGGGCCATAAAGGTCGCGACAAGGAAATCAGACCTTTTCAAAGTAAAACAGATGGATAATGAAATGCTTAGGGAGTTCATATCTTGTTTCCAAATAGAATTCATGGAGTTTCTACCTGTCACAGATGATTGGGCTGTTCAAGCCTTCACTCAGGGGTTGAATGAATGAAGTTCGATAGCATCACATCAACTGAAGCAAAACTTGATCTAATATCCGGCGGTGACCTAGGCTGATGTGCATAATCGGTACCAATGGAAGATCAGAATTGAAGATAACCAATTAGGAACTCCTTCCGGTTTCGTATATCCGAACAGGTCCGCAGATAGGAATCATAGAGATATCGATAGGGAACCTCAGTCGAACACTTACCGATATCAACCATACATCGCAGATTGCAGGAACGGCGGTCTCGGACGCATTTCCACCCGAAACTCTAGAAGTCAGTGATCAAAGAAGGCCATGCTGAAATAAACTACACGAGCCTAACCTGGGATTGGAGGATTAATTATATTGAATATTTGAAAAACGGAAAGCTCCCATCGGAGCCTAAGGAGTCAAGGACTCAATGAACAAAAGCTGCGCGATTCACATTGGCTGAAGATGGAACATTATACAAGAGGATGTTAGATGGACAATTGGCAGTATACTTGGGACCAGGGGACACCGATTATGTCCTACGAGAAGTTCACGAGGGTACTTGGGGGAGCCACTCCGGTGCCGAATCACTAGTTCACAAGGTCATCAGAGCAGGATACTATTAGGCCAGTATGGAAAAAAATTCGTCGGCAACAAAATAACAAAATTTCTCGAAGATCACAAAATAAAAAGAATCCTATCGACACCATATCATCCTAGTGGGAACAGACATACCGAATCGACAAACAAGACCATCATTCAGAATCTAAAGAAAGAATTGAACGACGCCAAGGGAAAATGGAGAGAAATTCTACTCGAAGTCCTTTGAGCATATCGAACGACGTCAAAATCAAGTACGTGGGCAACACCATTCCCCTTAGTATATGGCGTCGAAGCTTTGATCCTGGTCGAAATCGGGGAACCCAGCGCCAGATTTCGCTACGCAACGGAAGAGTCAAATCCCGAGGCTATGAGTACGAGCCTCGAACTACTAGATCAAAAACGGGAAGCTGATCTCGTTCGAATGGCCGCACAAAAACAACACATCGAAATATATATTGTAATCAAAGGATCAACCTGCGACACTTTATAATCGGGGACTTAGTTCTGAGAAAAGTCACCCTCAATACTCGAAATCCAAACGAAGGAAAACTTGGCTCAAATTGGGAAGGACCGTACCAGGTCCTCGACATCATCGGAAAGGGATCCTACAAGCTTGGCACGATGAACGGTGAGCAACTACCAACTAATTAGAACATATCGCTCCTCAAACGATACTATTGCTGAGGTATGACCTTCCCCCTTTTCATTTACATTTTACACTAACTTAATTTGAGGTGTTCGAGTAAAGGCTTCGAAATTCTCTCCAAGCTGGAAGACATTGGATCTTTTTTTTAAATCCACTAGGCGAGGTGCCTAGGGCTGGTTTTGTGCCAACCCAAAGGGTCATCACCTATTTTATTACCCATTCCGTACTCCCGAGGCCTTGAAAAACTTATTTGTAGTTGCCTCGATTTGTGTTCATAGTTCGGGCGCGTAGCCGGGACAACTTAAATATGAAATTCTGTGAAAAATGCTAAGATTTGATATTAACATGAATAAATTTGACTTCGGTCAACATTTTGGGTAATCGGACCCGGACCCATGATTTGACGCGGAGGTTCCGTAAGAAAATATGGGACTTGTGCGTATGCCCGGAATCGAATTCCGAGGTCCCAAGCCCGAGGAATGAATTTTTGAGTAAAATTGTTTTATGAAAATATTTAAGGAAAATGAAAATGAAATCTGATTAGAAAGTGATGGTATCGGGCCTGTATTTTGGTTTCGGCGCCCGGTACAGGTCTTATTTATGGTTTAAGCACTTTTTGTAAAGTTTGATTGAAATCGGATGTCGTTTGACGTGTTTCGGACTAAAAATGGAAAATTTGATGTTTTATGAAATTTGATAGAATTCATGGATTTTGAGGTTAAATTCGATGTATATGATGTTATTTTGGCGACTTGATCGCATGGATAAGTTCATAGGATGTTTTTGAGGTAGTGTGTGTATTTGTTTTGGATCCCCGAGGGCTCGGGTGAGTTTTGGATAGTCCACAGATTGCATTTTTGAACTTGGAAATCTGCTGGTGTGACTGATCTGCAGGCTTCGCATTTGCGAAGCCAGCATCGCAAATGCGAGCTACTCATCGCAAATGCGAAGGTTAACCTGGGCCGACCTGATCTCAAATTCGACCAAGAGGTTCGCAAATGCGAAGATTAATCTGGGCAGGCCTGATCGCAAATGCGACCAAGAGGTTCGCAAATGCGAAGGTTAACCTGGGCCGACCTGATCTCAAATTCGACCAAGAGGTTCGCAAATGCGAAGGCTGGGAATGTCTGAAGGGTTCGCAATTGCGAACCCC
>MDKI01075079.1:0-63755 GCA_005239505.1 Nicotiana paniculata
GGTATTAACATTGATGTGAAGGTGGAGTTGGTTTAATATAAGTGTGAGGTTGAAAAGCTAAAGCATGTGTATTAAAGTGCTTAGGGAGTGTAGTCACTCTTATATCCAAATATATCCTACCCGTCTCGCAGCCTACATTACAACCAAATAAAGTCCTACTTGATCCTAGACTGAATGAGCTCAATTAGGAGTAGTACACTACGGGCAAGCCTATGGTGCATCTTTTGTGGCATATGAATGTTATTTCTGAGAGTGAGTGAATTCTTTCTATCTTAAGTTCCTATGTTCTTAAATTTCATTGTGTGTGGAACTAACTCTTGAATTTGGTGAGGGCACATGATTCACGAAGGAAAGGTAATGTTGTTGACCTCTATGTTAGAGTAGTGAGTGGATTGTGAATAAAGCATGGTATATGTGAGTCAACTATTGAGGCGAGGATGTCACACCTCTGTGATTGAAATGTTTTAAAAATTCTTGGTATAACGTGTTAAGGGATGTGCTTAATAAGTTGTGTACATGAGTGTAGTTTGATTGCTCGAGGACGAGCAAATGTTTAAGTGTGGGGTATTGATGCGTGGCTAGAATTCATGGTTTAACATGTTATATGCCTTACATTTTATGTGCGTTAATGATAAAAATACACTTTGTATGTGCATAATGGAGTTTATTTCATGTGTAGGTGCATTGGAGATGGAAACTGAGCTAAATGGATGCAAATACATCAAAAATACGCTTAAGAGTCCAAAAGGAAACACCCGAGCGTTAGCCGGGCATTTGGCCCCTAAAGTCAGGTTGTCCCTGGCGTTAGAGGGCGTTTGGCCCCTAAAGCCAGGCTGACCCTGGCGTTAGGGGGGCTTTTGGGCCCTAATGCCAGGCCTGCCCTGGCTTTAAGGGGGTGTTTGAGCCCAAACGCCTGGGTTCCGATGTCCAGTCAATTTCGAGTTTTGAAGAGTTTAAGTGCTTCCCGGTTGGAATAGAAGTCTCCTACATGTTTAGGGTTTGTCCTAAACATATAAATAGACCCCAAAACACAACTTGAAGGGGGATTCGAAAGAGAAGGAAGCCATTGAAGTGAAGAAAAAACTGTGGATTACTACTTAGTGAAGCAAACATTTATTTTCATAGCTTTTACTTATTATTTTGTAGTTCAATTATGCAAGTTATTTTAGAATTAATTCTTATGAATATGAGTAGCTAATTTTCTTAACCTAGGGTTTTGGTGGAACCAGTTGGGGGATAAACGTATTGTGATATTAATATAGTTTTGATTGATTGATTAATCTCTATTTGTTCAACTACGTTCTTGTTGTAGTTGATTGAAAGGCCCTCAATTTGTTGTTCCTATTTCTTATGTATCTACTTGAGAGAGAGTGCATATTTAGGTAGTTGTTTGAACAACATCACTACCGGAGTATAGACGAAAGTCATAACTGAGGGTTTAGAAGTTGGATTAGAAATAACGATACTTCGGGTGCAATCTAAAGTGAACTGTAATGCAATCTAGCTAGCGTAACTTGAGAGAGTACGTCTAGTAAAATATCATAATTACTTGAGAGAGATTTATGATAGATAGAGTGTTCATGATTGATAGAGACTAATAATCAAGATATATGAAGTATCCGAGAAGTAAGTTCACCAACGGGGGAAACCATAACCTTAGACCTTTATCATAATTGTTTACAACACATTGTTAGTAATTGTTAGTTATTACTATTGTCAGTAGAATTACTAAATCATCACCAATTTATATTAAAAAGTCTTGAGAGAATTGATTGAGTAAAAGTTGTGTATTCTAAAGACTTGATTGATACGTAAATTCCCTGTGGGATTGACTCTGGGCATAATACCCCGGATTATATTTGCAACACCCGTTTAGTCTTTTATTAGACATAGTTGAGCGTGATCACCAGGCTTACCACGATTAGAGTGGAGAGGTACCTTAGAGTATACTCCCCGCAAGGTTATTTCATTTATTAAGACTCAAGGAATGGTTGAGAAGGGTGTAATGCGTATTTGTCCTATGTGAGAGATGTCAGTATTGATACTGCAGTTGGGTCAATTCCAGTAGTGAAGGACTTCCTAGATGTGTTACCAACTGATCTTCCGGGCGTACCGCCTGATAGAGATATTGATTTGGCATTGATTTATTGTCGGGAACTTAGCCCATATTTATTCCTCCTTACCGTATGGCTCCTCCTGAGTTGAAGGAGTTGAAGGAGAAGTTGCATGAGTTGCTTTATAAGTACTTCATCAGGCCCAATGTGTCACCTTGGGGTGCTCCGGTCTTGTTTGTGAAGAAAAAGGATGGTTCTATGCGTATGTGTATTGATTATCGCCAGATGAAAAGGGTTACAGTGAAAAACAGGTATCCATTGCCTCACATTGATGATTTATTTGATCAGTTATAGAGTGCCAGGGTATTTTCCAAGATTGACTTGCGTTCATGCTATCATTAGTTGAAGATTCGGGAGTCGGATATCCTGAAGACTGCTTTCAGGACTAGATATGGTCACTATGAGTTTCTTGTCATTTCTTTTGGGCTGACCAATGCCCCAGCAGCCTTTATGCATTTGATGCACAGTGTGTTCTGGCCTATCTTTACTCCTTCATCATTGTGTTTATTGACGAAATCCTTGTGTATTCCCGAACTCGGGAAGATCATGAGCAACACCTGGGGACTGTGCTTCAGACTTTGAGGGAGAAGGGGTTATATGTAAAATTTTAAAAGTGTGAGTTTTGTCTTGACTAAGTGGCATTCTTGGGTCATGTAGTATCAAGTGAGGGGATCAAGGTAGATTTGAAGATTGTGGAGGCAGTGTAGAGTTTTCCTAGACCTTCATCAGCTATGGAGATCCGCGGTGTCCTTGGTTTAGCGGGCTATTACCGTCGTTTTGTAACGGGGTTTTCTTCTATTGTAGCACCTATGAACAGGCTGACCTAGAAGGGTGCTCTGTTCAGGTGGACAAATGAGTGCGATGAGAGCTTTTAGAAGCTCAAGACAGCTTTTACTACAACCCCAGTATTGGTATTGCCTACAGGTTCGGGGTTTTACACTGTCTATTGTGATGCCTCGTGGATTGGTCTTGGAACAGTGTTGACGCAGGACGGTAGGGTAATTGCATATATGTCCAAACAGTTGAATGTGCATGAGAAGAACTATCCTATCCACGATCTTGAGTTAGTAGCTATTGTTCATGCCTTGAAGATCTAGCGCCACTATTTGTACGGTGTTCCTTGTGAGATCTACACTGATCACCGGAGTTTGCAGCACATGTTCAAGCAAAAGGATCTTAATTTGCGACATCGGAGGTGGTTGGAGCTACTTAAGGATTATGTCATCACTATGTTGTACCACCCGGGGAAGGCTAATGTAGTGGTTGATGCTTTGAGTCGCCGGGCGGAGAGTTTGGGGAGTTTGGCTTATCTTCCAGCCGTAGAGAGGCCCTTAGCCTTGGATGTTCAGGTCTTAGCCAGCCAATTTGTGAGATTGGATATTTATGAGCCGAGCCGAGTGTTGGCTTGCATGGTCTCTCGGTCTTCTCTTTATGACCGTATCAGGGAGCGTCAGTGTGATGACCCCCATCTGCTCGTCCTTCAGGACAAGATTCGGCAAGGTGATGCTAGAGATGTGACTATTGGTGATGATGGCGTGAATAGGATGCAGGGCCGGATATGCGTGCCCAATGTGGATGGGCTTCAGGACTTGATTTTTGAAGAGGCTCATAGCTCGCGGTATTCCATCCGGGTGTCGTGAAGATGTACTCGGATTTGAGACAACACTGTTGGTGGAGGAGGATGAAGAAGGATATAGTTGGGTTTGTGGCTTGGTGTCTCAACTGTCAGCAGGTCAAGTATGAGCATTAGAGACCGGGTGGCTTACTTCAGAGGTAAGATATCCCAGAGTGGAACTGGGAGTGGATCACCATGGATTTTTTAGTTGGGCTCACATGGACTTCGAGGAAGTTCAATGCTATTTGGGTGATTGTGGATCGGCTGACCAAGTCCATTCATTTCATCCCAGTGATGACTACTTACTCTTCAGAGAGGTTGGCTGAGATTTACATTCGAGAGATTGTACGCCTTCATGGTGTCCTAGTTTCCATCATTTCAGACAGAGGCACGTAGTTTACATCACAGTTCTGGAAAGTTGTTCAGCAAGAGTTGGGCACAAGAGTGGAGCTGAGCACAACATTTCACCCTCAGACGGACGGGCAGTCCGAGGACATGATTCAAATTCTAAGGATATGCTCCGTGCGTGTGTGATGAAGTTTGGAGGGTCATGGGTCCAGTTCTTGCCACTTGTGGAGTTTGTTTACAATAACAATTATCAGTCCAGCATTTAGATGGCACCGTATGAGGCTCTGTATGGTTGGCAGTGTCGGTCCCCAGTGGGTTGGTTCGAGCCGGGCGAGGTCCGATTGTTGGGTATAGACTTGGTCCAGGATGACTTGGATAAGGTGAAGGTTATTCAGGATAGACTTTGCACAACCCAGTTCAGGCAGAAGAGTTATGCAGACCGGAAGATTTGCGATCTAGCATTCATGGTTGGAGAGCGGGTCTTACTTAGGGTATCGCCTATGAAGGGCGTCATGAGGTTTAGAAAGAAGGTCAAGCTGAGCCCGAGGCACATTGGTACTTTTGAGATATTGCGGCATGTTTGGAGGTTTCTTATGAGATTGGTCTACCTCCCAGCCTAGCAAGAGTTCATCCGGTATTCCACGTTTCTATGCTTCAGAAGTAACATGGTGATTCGGCTCATGTATTGGATTTCAGTTCAGTCCAGTTGGATAAGGATCTATCTTATGTTGAGGAGCTAGTGGCTATCTTGGACAGGAAGGTCGGAAAGCTATGGTCAAAGAGCATTGCTTCAGTAAAGGTTCAAAGGAGAGGTCAGCTGGTCGAGGAGGCGACTTGGGAGACCGAGTTGGATATGCGCAACCGTTATCCTCACATCACAACTTCAGGTATGTCTCTATGCTCGTTCGAGGATGAATGATTATTTTAAGAGGGGGAGGATGTAATGACCCGGCCAGTCGTTTTGAGAGTTAGAGCCCCGATCCCCTATTAACTTCTTCCCACGTATCTATTTCCTGCTATTGTGTCTTGCCAGAAGGGCTCGTTTTGGTTTCCGGAGTGAATTAAGACACTTAGTCTCTTAATTGGAAGCTTAAGTTGGAAAAGTCTATCGAATGTCGACTTGTGTGTAGACAACCTCATATTTGATTTTTTGATGGTTCTGTTAGCTCCGTCAAGTGATTTTGGACTTAGGACCCCGTTCGGAATATGATTTGGAGGTCTGTAGTAGAATAAGGCTTGATTTGGCGAAAGTTGAAATTTTGGCGATTTTGGTCGGCAATGGAAATTTTGATTTCTATAGTGTCATTTTTTGACTTGTGTGTAAAATTTGAGGTCATTCGGACGAGATTTGATATGTTTCGACGTTGTTGTAGAATCTAGAAATTTCAAAGTTCATTAGGCTTGAATCTGTGTGTAATTCATGTTTTTCATGTTGTTTGAAGGCTAGACTAAGTTCGTATGGTGGTTTAGGATTGGTTAGTATGTTTGGTGGAGGTCCGGGGGGCCTCAAGTGAGTTTCGGGTGCTTAACGGGTGAAAACTTGGACTTAGAAGAATTTCCGATGTGTTGGTTCTGGTGTTTTCGCACATGCGATGGAAATTCCGCAGGTGCGGGGCTGCATATGAGGATACCCAAGCGCAGAAAAGGAATTTTGAAGAGTGGTCTTGAGTCGCAAGTGCGAGGTGATTTTCCGCATCTGCGATGCCCATAGATGCGCGTGTGGTATCGCAGGAGTTATCTGTGACTGCAGAAGCGGACAAGGGTCCGCAAGTGCGCACTCGCAAGTGCGAACATATTGATCGTAGAAGCGGACAAGGTGATTCAAGTGAAATTCGCACCTGTGATGGAAATTTTGTAGGTGCGGGACCGCAAATGCTGTTCTGTGATAGCAGAAGCAAGAATCAATAGGCAGAAAAGTGAAATTTCGAGAGTTTGAAGTTCATATCACAAAATTCAATTGGAAGCTCGGTGGAAGGAAATATTTCGAGAGATTTTCAAGGAGAACTGTTGGGTAATGATTCCTAACTCTATTGTGATCATATTTCATTAATCTATTGTTGTATTCTTCATCTAATTAAGGAATTTGGGAAAATGGGGAAAAGTTCCCCAACCAAGAATCTGGGTTTTGAGTGGAATTTAGGCGTCGGGTTTGGATGATTTTTGTAAGAGTGAAATCGCGAGTGAATGAGTGTTCGTATTTGGTGACTTTTTTTCGATTCCGAGACGTGGGCTCGAGGAGACTTTTTGAGTGATTTTACAATTTCTTGCTTTAACTTTGATTCCTTTGTTAGATTAATTTGCTACTAGATATATTTATGTTATGTAATTGGTTTTGGCTAAATTTAGGCCATTCGGAGTCGGATATTCATGGAAAGAGCATAATTTTTGATTGATTTAAGCTTGGTTCGAGGTAAGTGGCTTGCCTAACCTTGTGTTGGGGAAACCGCGTTAGGATTGGTACTATGGTTGTTATATGGGGGCCGCGTACGTGAGGTGACGAGTACGTACACGAGCTATCTGTTGTAAAACCCGATTTTTAATATTTGTTTTTCCTCTTATTAGAACTTATTAGCTTGTGTAGCATGCTTTTAGACTAAAAAAGCATGCCTACTTGACCTAAGTGTTTACTTGATATAAGTGCAGCATGTTTAGTGGTTTTACCTGACTTCCTTAACTTATACTTAAGATAAATTGTAAGACTCCATGCCATGATTATTGAATCTTGTTGTTTTCCTGCATATTTACTTTGGGACTACAAAACTATATTCCGGGAGATCCCCATGTACTGCATATTTACTTTGGGACTACGGAACGGTATTCCGGGAGATCCCCATGTCTTGCATATTTACTTTTGGGACTACGGAACGGTATTCATGGAGACCCCCATGCATATTTATGTATGGGACTACGAGATGGTATCTCGAGAGATCCCCTGTTGAACTGTTGTGTTCTAAGCTGTTGTTTTTCCATGATTCTTTCCTTGTTACATTTCAGTCTTTATTACTACGATATTTCCTTTTTCTTTGCTTTATTATATATACATATGTTCCGGTAGGGCCCTGACCTGATCTCGTCACTACTCGACCGAGGTTAGTCTTAGCACTTACTGGGTACCATTGTGGTGTACTCACGCCCTTCATGCACATGTTTTTCGTGTGCAGATCCAGGTACATCTTATCCGCCTCATCATTAGTGCAGTCGTTGCAGCTTACCAGAGACTTCAAGGTATATCTCCCCGCCCCCGTAGATCCTCAGAGTCCCTCTCTATCCCTTATGTTGTTATCCTTCCTTTATCTATTTAGACATGATGTATAGGAGACAGTTAGACAAATTCTTAGAGCTTGTGACTCGTGATTCCGGGTTTTGGAAAATATTGTGTATATTTCAGTATTGGTTTTACTTGTATATGTCCAGCTACATTCTACCCTTTATATAGTATCTATTGAAGTTCAGTTGTTCAGTTTTTGCTTTATTTTCGTTATTTTGATGTTATTAGGCTTACCTAGTCATAGCGACTAGGTGCCGTTACGACGTCTTGCGGCCGGGAAAAATGGGTTGTGACAGGAAGGCAACTCACCGCAAAGTCCCTTAGAAGTCAAGGATGCACGGCGGACTGATCTCTAGATGCACTGCCTCAGATCGTGCAAGATTAGTTCATAAGGTGTAGCGTTAGTACATAAACAACATGTGCCCCATAAGTATCCAGTCTAACCTCGAAGAAGTAGTGACGAGTGTTCGACTCCAACACTTACTATGGGCCAACAATAAAATAATGGAATTATAACTAAGCATGGACTGAATGGTTACAACTAAAAATGCAATAACAAGAATAAATGAAAAATTCTCTCACTAATAGTATATCCTAATTAATTTCCATCATTTAACAAATAAATCTCTCAAGCCAATGAAACAATATCAAATATAGTTGGCTTCACGAATTGTTACACATAATTATGCTGAGGTCGTACGGCTCGATCCAACATACAAATAAATAAATTGTGCATTGCCGAGGGTCGAACGACACAAAGTATTAGTGCATCTATTCTATTACCGAGGCTTTCGGCCTGTTCCACAAGAAGAGAATACTTTATTATAACTGATTCAAAGATTATTAAGAGGCTAATATTCAAAGAAACACCAATTCTCATTAACGGTTAAGTAACCCGTACAAAACTCAAGTAAATGATATTCGACCTTCTACAATTTTTTAAATTAGCAAGTAAGGTTCAAATATCCCAAGTATCACATGATTTGGGTCCTAAACTACCTGGACATAAGCATAATTAGTAGCTACGGACTCTCGTCACCTTGTCCGCACGTAGACCCCAAAAATAGGAGCACATATTAAATAAATTCACCTATGGGGTTAATTCCCTCTTAAAATGTTAGAAAAGAGACTTACCTCGTCTCAAAGGTTTCTTTCCGGTCCAAAATTGTATTTTAAACGCTCAACTCGGTGCCAAACGACTCGAAACTAGTCAAATGTTATATAAAATAGTCAATACATGTTCAAAAGCTTATATTCTAGCTCTTAAAGTGATTTACCAACCTAAATTGAAGTATTCCTAAAATTCAACTCCAGGCCCACGTACCCGGATTCAAGAAATTTTTGAATAAAGTTGTTTCCCATAACCCCGTGAAGTCGAATATATGATTTTCACTAAATTCCATATCCATTTTCGTGGTCAAATCTCATTTTTATCAAAAATCTAGATTTTTTAATCTAAGCACATGATTTCATAAATCTTTACATGTTAATCTACCCATAATCTATGTATTTAACTTAAGTTGTGTATAAATTACTTACCTCAAAGTGCTAGTTGAAAACCCCCTTCCAAGAGCTCCAAAAATCGCTTAAGAGATGAATGAAAATGAGCCAAATGGCCTAATTCCCGCATTAATAAAGTTGTTGCACAGGTCGCGGATGTCGCATTTGCGGAACCTGGTTCTCAAATGTGAAGGTCGCAAATGCGATAAAATCTTCACAAATGCGAATATGGGCTCCCTTATGTCATGGTCGCAAATGCGACCAAAAACTCGTAAATGCGATTGGAAATCTCGCAAATGCGAATCCTGCCCAGATCAGGCTTCTTCGAAATTGCGAAGCCTTTCTCGCAAAATGCGAGGTTCGCATATTTGAACCAATTCTCGCATTTGCGACACCTGAGACACCAACAAAGAAAAACCAGAAAATTGAAGTCTTCTCATCCATCCGAACACGTCCGAAACTCACCCGAGCCCTCGGGACTCCACACCAAACGTCCACACAAGTCTAACATCATCATACAAACTCACTCGCATGATCAAAACACCTAAATAACATCTTAAATCACGAATCGGACGCCAAAATGCATGGATTAACTCATGAACTCAAAAACTTCTAAAAATACTTCCGCGCGTCTGATTCCTATCAAATAAACTAAGAATGACGCAAAATTTTGTGTGCAAGTCACAAACGACATGACAAAACTATTCCCGCTCTCAGAATCCCAATTGGATCTTGATAACACCAAAACCTACTCCAAACCAAATTTAAAGAACTTTAAAACCTTCAAAGAGCCAATTTTCACTATTAGGCGCCGAAATGCTCTCGGGTCATCTAAAACCCGATATGAACATACGCCCAAGTCCTAAATCATCATACTAACCTACTGGAACCGTCAAATCCTGATTTTGAAGTGGTTTACTCAAAACGTTGACCTAAGTCAAACTTAGCCTTTTAAGGCCAACTTTAGGAACCAAATGTTCTGATTTCAACCTGAACTGCTCCAAATCCCGAACTAACTCGCCCGGGGCTTGCCCCAGGGTGAAGTACTTGTAAAAACCTCTGGGATTATGTGTGGGGTTAATACCATGAGACTTACACCTCGGCTGTCAAGGCTTACGCCCTGGACACGCCCAACGCCCATTGTACTAGGCTCGCCTAATAGAACTTTATGCAATTGTGTGTAACTAACCTTGTAAATCCTCAAATTTTCATTATAATCTTGTCTACTATTCAAAATTACTTTTTTTAAAATCATAAATCATTGGGTTGAGAGTATTTTATGTCATAATTAAAATAAAATTATTGCACGTTATCCACTAAGACTGCTATGATAGTAAATTTTAAATAATTTTTCATTTAAAAAGTATTTATTTATTAACTTTTGTTACGCTTTATTATATAATAGTCCATAATTTTTTTATAATTATTTTCCTAAATATTATTTTTTTTGACGTTTACAAGATACAATACTTATTCATTTAATTTCTTAGTATTAGCTAATAACTATTTAGAAATAATTAGTTATTATTGTATTGTATGGTGAAACATAAAAAATAAATGATGATAGAGAATCATATTTAAATTATGAATTATGTTTTTAGATAAATTCTCTTTCAATTAGAAAGCATATTAAATAAAAGGAGTATTTTAAAAAAAGTGTAAAATTATACTATTGAAATTCTTTCAAGATTCCTTACTCCTCAAAAGATACATATAATATTTCATATCGAATACACTACTTTTGATGTTTGAGCTATAACGACATTGCAGCTAATTTGCATATTATGATAAATGTCAAACTTTTCATATTATTAATAGTCGAATTATAACTCAAAAATATTTTAAATAGATTATTTGTTATATTTTTATTATTTTAATGTAATTTTTATAATTAATTTTTATTTTATACTATCTTAAAATTCTTTAAATTAATATAATTTAAAGATTCGTGGGACCTACGCCCCATGTCTCAGGGCTTACGCCTTGCCTCGTCAAAAGTAAAACGCCTCGCCTCATGTCCTGTAACAACCCGACCGGTCATTTTGAGAGTTATAGCCCCGATCACCTATTAACTGCTTCTCCCATATCTAATTTGCTGTTTTGTTTTGCCAGGAGGGCTTATTTTGGTTTTGAAGTAAATTGATACACTTAGTCTCTTAATTGGGAGCTTAAGTTAGAAAAGTCGACCAGATGTCAACTTGTGTGTAAACGACCTCGGATTTAAATTTTTATGGTTTCTTTAGCTCCATTAGGTAATTTTGGACTTATGAGCGCGTCCAGAATGTGATTTGGAGGTTCGTAGTAGAATTAGGCTTGAATTGGTGAAAGTTGGAAGTTTGGTCGGCAGCGGAAATTTTGATATCGGGCTTGGAATGGAATTCCGGAAGTTGGAGTAGGTTCTTAGTGTCCTTTGCGACTTGTGTGTAAAACTTGAGGTCATTCGGACGAGATTTGATATGTTTCGACGTCGTTTGTAAAATTTGAAAATTTCAAAGTTCATTAGACTTGAATCCGTGTATAATTCGTGTTTTAATGCTCTTCGATGTGGTTTGAAGGATCCATTAAGTTCGTATGGTGTTTTAGGATTGGTTGGTATGTTTGGTTGAGGTCTCGGGGCCTCGAGTGAGTTTTGGGTGTTTAACGGGTTGAATTGAGACTTAGGAGAATTTGCGCAGTTGCTGGTTGTGGTGTAACCGCACCTGCGCACTTTGGGCCGCAGGTGCGGAGCCGCAGAAGCGGCTATGGAATCGCAGATGCGGATATGGGCCTTGTCAGCTGGGGTCGCAGTTGTGGCCCATTGCTCGCAGATGCGGTCCCAACCCATTTAAGTGGATTTCGCACCTGCGATGGTTCTTCCGCAGGTGCGGGACTGCAGAAGCGAGAATTTCTAGGCAGAAAAGGGAAATTTCGAGGGTTTGAAGTTCATGTCACAAAATTCAATTAGGAGCTCGGTGGAAGGCAAAATTTCGAGAGATTTTCAGGGAGAACTATTGGATTTGGGCCATTCGGAGTCGAATATTCTTGGAAAGAGCGTAATTTCAGATTGATTGGAGCTTCGTTCGAGGTAAGTGGCTTGCCTAACATTTTGTGGGGAAACTCCCCTTAGTATTGGTACTATTGTTGTTACTTGAGCTCCGTGTATGTGAGGTGACGACTATGTACACGGGTTGTTTGTTAGAAAACCCAATTTTTATTAAAATGGAAATCTGTCTTTCCTCTTATTTGAACTTATTAGCTTGTGTAGAATTATGTTAGACTAAGAAAGCATGCCTACTTGCCTTAACTGTTTACTTGAACTATGTGTAGCATGCTTAGTGGATTTACCTGCCTTCCTTAACTTGTACTTAGGATAAATTGCAAAACTTCGTGCCATGACAATTTAATCTTGTTGTTTGGATGCATATATACTTTGGGACTACATAATGGTATTCCAGGAGATCCCTATGTATTGCATATTTACTTTGGAACTACAAAATGGTATTCCAGGAGACCCCCCTGTCTTGCATATTTACTTTGGGACTACGGAACAATATTCCGGGAGATCCCCCTGCACATTTATGTTTGGGAATACGAGACGGTATCTTGGGAGATCCCCTGTTTATTTGTTGTGTTCTGAGTTGTTGAATTCTATGATTTTTTCCTTGATACATTTAAGTATTTATTACTCTGATATTTCTATTGCTTTGCTTTATTATATAAATGTTTTATGGTAGGGCCCTGAACTGACCTCGTCACTACTCTACCGAGGTTAGGATTGGCACTTACTGGGTACTATTGTCGTGTACTCACGCCCTTCCTGCACATATTTTCATGTGCAAATCCAGGTACCTCTTATCCGCCTCATCATTAGTGCAGCCGTCGTAGTTACCCGAGACTTCAAGGTTTATCTGCCCGCGTCCGCAGATCCTCGGAGTCCCCATCTATCCCTTAAACTATTTTCCCTCCTATTATCTCTTTATGCACTATGTATTGTAGACAGTTAGACACTTTCTCTTAGAGCTTGTGACTCGTGATTTCGGGTTTTGGGAAACATTGTGTATAATCGAGTATTGGTTTTACTTGCAAATGCCGAGCTACATTCTACCCTTATATAGTATCCATTGAAGTTTAGTTGTTCAATTATTTTTTTATTTCCATTATTTTGATGTTATTAGGCTTACCTAGTCATAGAGACTAGGTGTCGTCACGACGTCTTACGGAGGGAAAAAATGGGTCGTGACAAGTTGGTATCAGAGCTCTAGGTTCATAGGTTTCGTGAGTCACAATCCAGTTTATTAGAGTCTAACGGATCGGTCCGGAGACGTCCCTGCTTATCTTCGGGAGGCTATGGAACTGTTAAGAACAATCATACTTCTTTGATTTCCTTATCTTGCGAGTTATTGACTACAAAATTCTAAAATTCTCTATTCTATTCTTTCTCATAGATGGTGATGACCCGTACAAGAAAATCCGACAATCAGGCACCCAAGCCCCGTGCCAGAGCCGTCAGAGGCTGGGGTCGGGGTAAAGGACGACCACGCGGTGCAGCCAGAGCACCTGCACAAGCAGCGACAGAGGAGCCCCCAGCAACTCCAGCTGGAGGGCCGGCACCGAAGGTTCCTATTGCTGCTCCAGCCCTCCGGGAGACTTTCGCTCAATTCATGAGCATGTTCAGCACATTAGCTCAGGATGGACTAATTCCACTAGCTCCCGCCACATCTCAGGCCGAAGAAGGGGAATAGACTTCTGCAGCTCGTACTCCTGAGTAGAGGGTCCGTGTTGATCAGGCCCTAGAGTTTATTCCTATGCCCCCAGTGGCTCTGGTTCAACATGAGACCAGCGTAGCTGCTTCTGAGGCAGAGAATCTTAGACTTGAGAGGTACAAGAAGTACCACCTACCTACTTTCAGCGCATTAGTTTCAGAGGATGATCAGGGTTTTATAAAAGAGTGTCATCGTATTCTCCACACTATGGGCGTAGAGGAGACGAGTGGGGTTTCCTTTGCCACTTTCCAGCTAAGGGGAGCAGCCTCTCAATGGTGGTGTGCCTATGAGCTGAGTAGTCCGGACGAGGCAACCTCACTCACTTGGACTCAGTTATCATATATGTTTTTGCGGTAATATGTCCCTTAGAGCCTTAGGGATGCTTGGCATGCATAGTTTGAGAAGTTGTGCCAGGGTTCTATGACTGTGTCAGAGTATGCAGTCCATTTCAGTGAGTTGGCTCGACATGCACCGGCTTTGGTCTGTACAGTCAGAGAGAGGGTTCGTCACTTCATTGGGGGACTCCACCCTAGTATCAGGACCAGTATGGCTAGCTAGTTGGAGATGGATATCTCTTATCAGTAGGTCGTGAGTAATGCCAGGAGAGTGGAGGGAATGCTTGCCCGTGATAGAGAGGGGAGAGAGGCCAAGAGGTCTCGAGAGACTGGTCATTATTCAGGAGCTCGTGCCCCAACAACTCGTCATGGTAGGGGTTTTGTGAGTCGCCGTATTCATTCAGCTGTTCTAGCCGCCAGTGGTGTTCCAACTCCTCCCAGACCTCAGGAGATTTATTATGCACCACCAGTATCCAGTGTGCCTCCTTCTCTGGGGTGCTATTAGCGGCCAGTCCAGAAAACCTGGCCCGAGCCAATCATAGCTGGCACGATTAGAGTGGAGAGGTACCTAGTGTATACTCCCCGCAGAGTTATTTCATTTCTTAAGGCTCGGCGAGTTATTGAGAAAGGGTTGTTGATACCCAATTTTTCCTCTAAATATTTTAAATCTGCATATATAGCTTCAAATCATGTATCAATAGTAATTGATATTTTTTCACAATTTCCCTATATTTGTATTAATCTATCCAGCATTTTATTTCCAATAAATAACTATAAAATTGTATTACAAATGATTTCAAAAAGCATTTCTGGGTTTCATTAATTATTTTGGTCCTATTAAGATCAAATTATTTCATAATTCGTCAAATTGGCACCTTTTGGCTATAATTGCAATTACAGCCCAATCATACGATTTTATACTATTTTTATCCATAAATTAATCATTTGTATTTTTAAAATACTAAATAATAATCTTAATTATTTTTTATGCATGAAATTCATTTTTATAATTAACAGCTATTTTTATAAATTTTTTTAATTAATTTACATGGGGTATTTAACAGATAGCCACTTCCATTTCATTTATAACCTAATTAGACCAGACCCAAGTCTGATTAAAATGGCCCAAACACCCAGGCCCAATATATTTATCCTACCCAACCCAATACCCCCACTTCAATCCTGACCGTTGATCACTCAGATCAACGGTCCAGATTTACCCTTTACTTAATTAAACCAAATGACCCCCCTCCCAAACCCTCACTTCTCTCATTTCCCTCATCTTCTATCCACCGTGATCCCCTTCCCCTTCTCTCTCAAATCCTCTCTGCATCATAATCCCCTCTCCATTCTCTAGTTCGCTAGTAACAATAGCGGTTCCCTACTCCTATCCTCTATGGCTTCTCTTTATGGCTCGATTCTTGCCTCCTTGAGGTCCTCAAGGGACCGGTTGGTTATTCATCCACCCCCCGGGGTCCGTGCTCACCTCCCGTGGCTTTCATGTCATTTTCAGGCCGTCCATGGCCATCTGAGTAAGATCCTCCCATCTCCGGCTAGAACTTGTGGTTTCTAAGCCCTCTCTCTCTCTCTCTTTGGGTTCTCTTTCTGAAACCCTAATTTTAACACTGCATTTCTTATATCTGCAATAGATCTGGGTATATTCCAAGTTATTTTGCTGTTTTCTTAAAGATTTTCCAATTTTCCTAAAGCATCTCTTCATCTTCAAACTAGGGTTTCTTAACCCCTTTTCAAAAAATGATTCTTCTTCTGACTTTAGTATTATTCTTTGACTTTCACTATGTTTAAATGATTTGTTTAAGTTTTTCCTTCATTTTATTTTATTATGTTGAAAACCCTAAGTTTCTTGGTTTAATATTTAGGTTCTGAGTTTATCTTTATTGTTCTTTCAAGCTTGTTTTCATGTTTGATTCTCATGAATCTGCTTCGATTAATCTGAGTATTTTTGTGATTTTCACCCTGTTTAACTTACTATGGTTTCTGATTCTGCCGATTTCTGCATGTTATGTGCTTATCTCAGAGGTTTATGTTTATCAGTACTATATTCCAGTTTGAATCCCTGATTTTATATGATCTTTACTTTACTATGTCTATTAGGGTTCTAATTCTTGCCTTCTGCCTTGCTTATCATGTGTTTATTCTGTGTAATTTGTGTTGATTCCCCCTAATCAGTACTATTTCCTATTTTAACCCTTGATGCCCCGTGATTGATACCTTCCACTAATCCCTTATGATGATTTCCCTACTGATTTTCCGACCTTAGCTTATTTCTTGCCTTATTTTATGGTCGACTATGCTGTCAAATTAATTCTTATGTTATTTCCTTAATTAGAATCCTCTAAACCTAGCCTCAATTACATGTTCTATACTAATACTGTGCTGAAATTATTTCCTTATTGTGTTATATTCCAGTCATATGGTATCTTTCCTTATTTATTGCATGTATATTACCGTTCAAAGTTAACTCCTTAATTGAAGGGAGTACTTATATTGATCTTATGTTGATTGATTCTGATTCCCCAATCACTTCCTGACTTTGATTGTTACCTTGTCCTACCTAGTTTCAAACTACTATATATGCTCTCTCTCATTGACACTAAACAGACACGAACATATTAGTTCAAACTCTATCTCTTACACTCAAAGCTTTCTGCTCTACTTCTGTGTCACTTACTATTATTCTGAGTTAGCCGGCTGCAAACCAAGGCTAACTATTGTGCTCTCTTGCCCCTTCACCTTTGTGTTTACTGTCCGTTTACTGGTATGTTTTGATTTTCAATTTAAGTCCCAAAACCAATATGTTCCTTTTTACTGCTTCAGTTTATCATGTTCTTGATCTTTTTCTATCTATTGTTTTGCTGTTCAACATGTAATTGACCTCTTTGCATCATTACTTCATCTAGTATGCTAATTATGTCTTAACTCTTTATGATTAGCATGTTCTTATAAACCTGTAATCTGATTCAATATGACTCAAATCTGTTTTGATGCTTGTGTACTAGTAGCCTAGTTCTGGTATGCCTTATTGATTTGTTACCCTAAGTTGCCCTGATGTGTTCAATCATGTTAGTGCTTCTATCTCCTCACTGCTGCTATGAAATCCTATACTATGTCATCTCCCAATCCCATGAACCCCCTAAACACTTATGATTCTGTGACTATGTTCTAATTAGCATTCCTGAATTCATGTGTCACTATTTACACTATTATCTACACCTTAATTCAAGAGACTTATGTTTATTATATGTGTATTATGTGTCCCCAGTCCCCAATTATCCCTTTGTGAAGGGTTGTTATTTGAGTATTGCTGAACCTGTTTGGCTCTGTGTTTCACCACTCTTATCAAAATTATTTTACTGCTAAACAACTCTTCTATTTTATAAAACTACTGCAATTGAATCCCTTCTTTCAAATACTGCTTTCCTATTAAACCATTTTCAAAACAATGTCAAGCATTCTCACTCTACTCTTAGGTCCTTAGGTTCTGCCCCTCCAGTGTATGACTGCCTTAGCATTCCTGTGAGATCCCTCTGAACTCTTATGCACTGGGGCTGGCCCTTCCACACTACACTTACTCCATTATGGTTATGAAATCTGGGTGTGAGCACTGCCCGGGATCCCTTGAGGTCCTTAGGGAACTCTAACACACCCGGATATGAGAAAGTCTATGAAACATTTGGTCACTTGAGGTTCTGAGAATCTGGGCCTGTTTTCTGGCTCCCTATAGTTTAACTTCTTCTTTTCCTTTATCTATTTATGTAATTTATTTAGTTGGTCTGTAATAATTATTGTAAATGAATACTGGGGGACGGCTAGTGAAATGTGGGGATAGCTTTATGATCTTATCAATGCCACTGGGTAGAAATCATACCTTAAGCTTTACATTCCCTATATATGCATTAAAATCCATGCTTAGGACTAACATGTTCATTCAAACCATGCCAAACATAGATATCATGTCTTTAAGGCTTTCATGTTTACTGCTTTAACGTACAACATGTCCTTAATTTATGTTTATGACTACCACTTAGAAATCCTGCTCTTAGGGTGATAAAACAATACTCATGGGCATTCAAAACATGTCCCAATCATCCTGTAACTCTTTGTGCATTTTAGAAATCATGCTTTAGGAGTCCTGTGCATCCTGAAATTATGTCTTAGCCATCCTGCATTTATATGTGCATATTAGATACCATGCTCTAGGATTTCGTCTACATTTACTTAACTACGCCTAGTTTAAACTGCTGTATCATGAAAAGGTATAAGATAGCCTCGCATATGATTATCATGTCTGCTCTTAATAGAAATTGGTAACTATCTCTGCATTCTCAGATTTACATCATTTTGAACAACATGTTTTCGGTAAAACAACCTCTGAACTGTCTAATAGTTCTGGTAGTTACTACGCACAACCCCACGCCTAGGAAAGCCTTAGGTAATCAATCTCTTAAAAAAATGAATACTGTTTTGATTGTGTTTACTTTCTAAAGGCTAACAGGTTTTAAAATTAGCTTGCAAACTGTTTAGGTCCTTGCTATTGAGTTTATAAACAAGCTGCATACTTCTGTGCATTGATATTCACTTAGATATCCTGTCTTAGGATTTTGTCTAATAAAACTTCCTCTTATTTGTGTTTGATACGTGCTGCTTATGTGCATTATTTGTGGAGATAAATCTGAGCCTCTTAACTGCTTTTCCTGCCTTTATTTGTAAAGTCCTATTTGTTCTTGCATGTCGCTTATAATTTTATCCTTTTAACCTTAGGGAGTTTTGTCTAGAACTGCCCATATTTAGAGGTCCTAAATTCTTCCAGGACCATTAAGAAGGGACGGGTAATAGCACGCATATGGGTCGTTAAATAAACTCTCTTAATAACCGCTAAGGGGTGGGGAAGAGTAGACATCGACATGATATCCGGTGCACTAATGCCACGTGTATCCCCTCTTCTGAGGAATGATTACCGAGTATTGTACTGATGTGATCCTATAGGATAAACAATCTAGGACCCCCCCCCCCCTATCCCTTACACATGTGTGCTTAGATTGTAAAATCTCCAGAATTTTGTATATGTGCTTAGAGTTTAAATCTTTTAAACTTAAGCACATATGTGTGCTTGGACTGCAAATCTTCTCAAAACCTTCATCTATTTACCTATGTGTTTATTCCTTATAGGCTATCTATTCACAAAGTTTATTTGGGCTGGGAACCATAGTGTTGGACTTCGAGGGGTGCCTAACACCTTCCCCTTGAAGTAATTTCAAGCCCTTAGCATATCTCTGGTTATCTAATTTGTGCTTGTAAATAACCTTTAGTAGGTTACCTAACGCACCTTAAAAATCGTTAGGTGGCGACTCTTTAATTTTTTATCCCTTTCCCAAAAGGAAACTAGTTATCACAATAATGTCGAATACCATGTCCAATCCGAAAGGGGAGGAAAGAGGGGGACGCGATAGGGGTGTGATGCGTATTTGGCCTATGTGAGAGATGTCAGCATTGATAACCCTACAGTTGAGTCAATTCCAGTAGTGAGGGACTTCCCTGATGTGTTTCCAGTTGATCTTCTGAGTATGCCGCCCGACTGAGATATTGATTTTGGCACTGATTTGTTGCTGGACACTCAGCCCATATCTATTCCTCCTTCTTAGTTGAAGGAGTTGAAGGAGCAGTTTCAAGAGTTGCTTGATAAGGGATTCATTAAGCCCAGTGTGTCACCTTGGGGTGCTCCGGTCTTGTTTGTGAAGAAAAATGATGGTTCTATGTGTATGTGTATTGATTATTGCCAGTTGAACAAGGTTACAGTGAAGAACATGTATCCATTTCTTCGCATTGATGATTTATTTGATCAGTTACACGGTGCCAGGTTGTTTTCCAGGATTGACTTGCGTTCAAGCTATCATTAGTTGAATATTAGGGAGCCAGATATCCTGAAGACTGCTTTCACGACCAGATATGATCACTGTGAGTTTCTTGTCATGTCTTTTGGGCTAACCAATGCCCCAACAGCCTTTATGCATTTGATGCACAGTGTGTTCCGGCCTTATCTTGACTCCTTCATCATTGTGTTTATCGAAGACATCCTTGTGTATTCCTGGACTCAGGAAGATAATGAGCAGCACCTGCGGACTGTGCTTCAGACTTTGAGGGAGAAGAGATTGTATGAAAAAATTTCCAACTGTGAGTTTTTTCTTGACTCAGTGGAATTCTTGGGTCATGTAGTATCTAGTGAGGGGATTAAGGTAGATCCGAAGAAGGTGGAGGCAGTGCAAAGTTGGCCAAGACCATCATCAGCTACGGAGATCCGCAATTTCCTTGGTTTGGCAGGATATTACCGTTTGTTTGTAGAGGGGTTTTCATCTATTGCAGCACCTATGACCAGGATGACCCAGAAGGGTGCTCCTTTCATGTGGACAGAGGAGTGTGAGGAGATATTTCACAAGCTTAAGACAACTTTGACTACAACCCCAATATTGGTATTGCCTACAATTTTGGGGTCTTACAATGTCTATTGTGATGCCTCGTAGATTGGTCTTGGCGTCGTGTTGATGAAGGACAGTAGGGTGATTACCTACGTGTCCAGACAATTGAAGGTGCATGAGAAGAACTATCATGTCCACTATCATGAGTTAGAAGCTATTGTCCACGCCTTGAAGATCTGGCGCCATGATTTGTACGCTGTTTCTTGTGAGAGGTACACTGATCACCGGAGTTTGCAGCGCATGTTCAAGCAAAAGGATCTTAATTTGCGTCAGCGGAGATGGTTGGAGCTACTTAAGGATTATGAAATCACTATTTTGTACCACCCGGGGAAGGCCAATGTGGTGGTCGACGCCTTGAGTCGTCGGGTACAGAGTTTGGGAGGTTTGGCATATCTTCCAGCAGCAGAGAGACCCTTAGCATTGTATGTTCAGGACTTAGCTAGCCAGTTCGTGAGATTGGATATTTCGGAGCTGAGCCGAGTATTGGCTAGCGTGGTCTCTCGGTCTTCTCTTTATGACTGTATCAAGGAGCGTCCGTATGATGAACCCCATCTTCTATTCCTTCAGGATAAGGTTCGGCGAGGTGATGCTAAAGATGTGAATATTGGTGATGATGGCGTGATGAGGGTGCAGGGTTGGATATGTGTGCCCAATGTGGATGGGCTTCAGGAGTTGATTCTTGAGGAGGCCCACAACTCGCGGTATTCCATCCATCCGGGAGCCCCGAAGATGTACCAGGATTTGAGACAACACTATTGGTGGAGGAGGATGAAGAAGGATATAGTTGGGTTTGTGGCTAGGTGTCTCAACTGCTAGTAAGTTAAGTATGAGCATCAGAGACCGGGTGGCTTGCTTTAGATATTAGAGATCCCAGAGTGGAAGTGGGAGAGGATCACCATGGATTTCGTAGTTGGGCTCCCACGGACTTTGAGGAAGTACGATTCTATTTGGATGATTGTGGATCGGCTGACCAAGTCAGCCCTTTTCATCCCACTGATGACTACTTACTCTTCAGAGAGGTTGGCCGAGATTTACATCCGAGAGATTTTCCGCCTTCATAGTGTCCCAATTTTCATCATTTCAGAGAGAGGTACACACTTTACATCATGGTTCTTGAGAGCCGTATAGCAGGAATTGGGAACTAGGGTGGAGCTGAGCACAACAGTTCACCCTCAGACGGACGGGCAATCTGAGCACACGATTAAGATTTTAGAGGATATGCTCTATGCTTGTGTGATGGAGTTTGGAGGGTCATGGGACAAGTTCTTGCCTCTCGCGGAGTTTTCTTACAACAACAGTTATCAGTCCAGCATTTAGATGGAACCGTATGAGGCTCTATATGGTAGGCGGTGTCGGTCCCCAGTGAGTTGGTTTGAGCTGGGCGAAGCCTGATTATTGGGTACAGACTTGGTCAAGGATGCCTTGGATAAGGTAAAGGTGATTCAGGATACACTTCGCACAGCCCAGTCCAGACAAAAGAGTTATGCGGACCGAAAGGTTCGCGATCTAGCATTCATGGTTGGAGAGAGAGTATTGCTTCGGGTATCGCCTATGAAGGGCGTCATGAGGTTCGAGAAGAACTGCAAGCTGAGACCGAGGTACATTGGTCCTTTTGAGATATTGCGACGTGTTGGGGAGGTTTCCTATGAGATTGCTTTACCTCCCAGACTAGCAGGTGTTCATCCAGTATTCTACATTTCTATGCTCTGGAAGTATCACGGTGATCCGGCTCATGTATTAGATTTCGGTTCAATTCAGTCCAGTCGGACAAGGATCTATCTTATGTTGAAGAGACAGTGGCTATCTTGGACAGGCAGGTCAGAAAATTAAGGTCAAGGAACATTGCTACAGTAAAGGTCCATTGGAGGGCTCAGCCGGTCAAGGAGGCGACTTGGGAGACCGAGCGGGATATGCGCAGCCGTTATCCTCAACTTTTCACACCTTCAGGTATATCTCTATGCTCGTTCGAGGATGAACGATTATTTTAAAAAGGAGAGGATGGAAAAAATCGGCTTCTTATTTTGAGAGTTAGAGCCCCTGATCCCCTATTAACTGCTTCCCCAGTATTTAATTCTGCTCTTTTATTTTGCCGAGAGGGTTTGTTTTGGTTTTTGAAGTGAATTGAGACACTTAGTCTCTTAATTGGGAGCTTAAATTGGAAAAGTGATGTTGACTTGTGTGTAAACGACCTCGAATTTGAATTTTTATGGTTTTGTTAGCTCCGTTAGGTTATTTTGGACTGCGGAGCGCGTCCGGAACGTGAATTGGAGATCGTAGTAGAATTAGGCTTGTATTGGCAAAAGTTAGAATTTTGGCGATTTTAGTCGGCATTGGAAATTTTGATATCGGGCTCGTAATGTAACTCCGGAAGTTGGAGTAGGTTTGTAGTGTCATTTTTAACGTGTGTGTAAAATTTGAGGTCATTCGGATGAGATTTGATATGTTTCAATGTCGTTTGTAGAATTTGAAAATTTCAAAGTTCATTAGGCTTGAATCCATGTATAATTCGTGTTTTTAACGTTGTTTGATGTGGTTTGAAGGCTCGACTAAGTTCTTATGGTGTTTTAGGATTGGTTGGTAAGTTTGGTTGAGGTCCCGGGGTCCTCGGGTGAGTTTCAGGTGTTTAACAGGTTGAATTGAAACTTAGGAGAATTTGTTGAGTTGCTGGTTCTGGTGTAACTGCACCTGCGCTCTTTGGGCAACAGGTGTGGAGCCGTAGAAGCGGCTATGGAACCGCAGATGCGGATATAGGCCTTGTTAGCTGGGGTCGCAGGTGCAGAGAGGGGTCCGTAGGAGCGGGCTCGCAGGTGCGGCCCATTGCTCGCAGATACGGTCCCAGCCCATTTAAGTGGATTTTGCACCTGCGATAGTTCTTCTGCAAATGCGGGACCGCAGATGTGGTCTTGGGATCGAAGAAGCGAGAATCTTGGCAGAAAAAGGGCAATTTCGAGGGTTTGAAGTTCATATCACAAAATTCAATTGGGAGCTCGGTGGAAGGCAAAATTTTGAGATATTTTCAGGGAGAACTACTGGATTTGGACCATTCGGAGTCGGATATTCGTTGAAAGAGCGTAATTTCAGATTGATGTGTGCTTGGTTCGATATAAGTGTCTTTCCTAAACTTGTGTGGGGGAACTCCCCTTAGGATTGGTACTATTGTTGTTATTTGAGCTCCGTGTACGTGAGGTGACGAGTACGTACACAGGCTATTTGTTGGAAAACCCAATTTTCATTAAAATGGAAATCTGTCTTTCCTCTTATTTGAACTTATTAGCTTGTGTAGCATTATGTTAGACTAGGAAAGCATGCCTAATTGCCTTTACTATTTACTTGAACTATGTGCAACATGCTAAGTGGATTTACCTGCCTTCCTTAACTTGTACTTAGGATAAATTGCAAGACTCCGTGCCATGATCATTTAATCGTGTTGTTTGGCTTCATATTTACTTTAGGACTACGGAACGGTATTCCGAGAGATCCCCGTGTGCTGCATATTTACTTTGGGACTATGGAACGGTATTCCTGGAGATCCCCTTGTCTTGCATATTTACTTTGAGACTATGGAACGGTATTCCGGGAGATCCCCCTGCACATTTATGTTTGGGACTACGAGACGGTATCTCGGGAGATCCCTTGTTGAATTGTTGAATTTTATGATTCTTTCCTTGTTACATTTCAGTCTTTATTACTATGATATTTTCGTTTCCTTGCTTTATTATACATATGTTTTTTGGTAGGGCCCTGACCTGACCTCGTCACTACTCGAGCGAGGTTAGGCTTGGCACTTACTGGGTACAATTGTGGTGTACTCACGCCCTTTCTGCACATGTTTTCGAGTGTAGATCCAGGTACCTCTTATCTGCCTCATCATTAGTGCAGCCGTCGCAGTTATGAGAGACTTCAAGGTATATATGTCCGAGTACGCAAATCCTCGGAGTCCCTCTCTATCCCTTATAATGTTTTCCCTCCTTTTATCTATTTAGACATTATGTATAGTAGACAATTAGATAGTTTCTCGTAGAGTTTGTGACTCGTGATTCCGGGTTTTGGAAACATTTTGTATATTTGAGTATTGATTTACTTGTAAATGCTGAGTGACATTGTATCCTTATACAGTATCAACTGAGGTTTAGTTGTTCAATTATTGTTTTATTTCCGTTATTTTGATGTTATTAAGCTTACCTAGACGTCGCGACTAGGTGCCGCCACAACATCTTAAGGAGGGGGAAAATGGGTCGTGACATGCCCCCGCCTTTTATAACGTGATTCTCACACAACCAGGTGCTTGTAAAGGGAGAGGTCTATTTAAAGTTTGCTTCTGGAAGAGAATTAACGTTGAAAGACGTACTTTATACTCCTTTAATGAGAAAAAATTTGATGTCTACTTTTCTTCTTAACAAGGTATGCTTCAAACAAATTATTGAGAGTGGTCAATATGTAATAGTGAAAAAGGGTATTTTTGTGGGTAAGGTGTATGCATGTGATGGGATGTTCAAGTTGAATGTTGAGATGAATAAAACTTCTTCTAGTTTTGTTTATATACTTTATTCCACTAATTTTTGGCATGCTCGTTTGTGTCATATTAATAATCATTATGTGCGAATCATGAGTAGTTTAAAATTAATCTCAATGATTAAAACAATTTGAAATATATGAAGCTTGTAGTAAAGCTAATAACTAAAAATCCTCATTTGCAAGTTGAAATAAAAACCGAATTGGTAGAATTAGTTAACACTGAATTTGTGAACTTGGAGAAATTTTAACTCGTGGAGAAAATAGATATTTTATTACTTTTATTGATGATTTATCTAAGTACATATATTTTTACTTGATGAAAAGTAAAAGTGATGCGTTTTAAAAATTTTAAAAATTATCTCCATGAGGTTGAAAATCAATCCGATAGAAAAACAAAAAGAATTAGAAGTGATAGAGGCCGTGAATATGAGTCTAATGAATTTAATTCTTTTGTTACATAATTGGGAATAAATATGAAAATACTCCACCTTATTATTATGCATCAAACGGTTTGGCTGAAAGAAAAAATAAAATTTTGGTAGAGTTAACTAAAGCCATGCTTATTAAGTCAAAAATACATTTAAATTTATGGGGTGAAGCTATTTTGACTGTATGGTACGTGTTGAATAGGGTGCCTCATAACAAAATAAAATTGACACCATTTGAGTTGTGAAAAAATCACAAGTCAAATTTGGGTTATGTTAGAGCTTGGGGTTGTTTAGCCTGTGTTAGGCTCACAGATCCTAAAATTATAAAATTGGGTAAAATATTTATCACTTGTGCTTTTCTTGGTTATGCTTCTATTAGTATAGCCTATAGATTGTTAATCTTGAAAATAATATAATTATAGAATCAGGTGATGCTATTTTTCATGAAAATAAATTTCCATCTAAGTGTAAAAATAGTAGGGTCAAAGAGATGAAGATAATTTTTGTCTATTCCTAGTTCTTCTACTTCTATTGCAAAGTAAAGAAAATGATACTTTTGAGTTAAGAAGAAGTAAAAGAGCTAGAATAGAAAAAGATTTTGGTCATTTGTTTTTAATAGTGAAAATGACCCTCTTACTTTACAAGAAGTTTAATTATCACTCGATGCTATTTTTTGGAAAGAGGCTGTAAAAGATGAAATGGAGTTACTAATTTCTAATAAAATTTGGAAGTTGGTTGATTTACCACTAGGTTGCAAAATAATTGGGTCCAACTGGGTCTTTAAAAAAGTTAAAACTGGATGGATCTGTTGGTAAGTATAAGGCAAGGTTAGTTTCCAAAGGTTTTAAACAACTATAAGTCCTAGAATTTTTGATACTATTTCTCCTTTAATTAGAATTACATCCATTAGACTTTTATTATTATTTCTGTAATTTTTGATTTGCATATTCATCAAATGGATGTAAAAACTACTTTTTGAAATGGGGACCTAAATGAAGAACTTTATATGGATCAAACTAAGGCTTTTGAGAAGCAGGACAAGAAAGTAAAGTGTGTAAACTTACTAAATACCTATATGGCTTGAAACAAGAATCTAAGTAACTGCATGAAAAGTTTGATTCTTGCATAATTGAAAATGATTTTAAATCGAATGAGTGTGATAAGTGCATCTATCATAAGTCTTCGAATAATTCACATGTAATTGTTTGTGTGATGACCCGGTAGGTCATCTGGAGTTTTAAACCTTAAATTAGTATTATGAAGCCTCTAATATCTCATTTTAGCCTTCCTCGGTCTGCATGCACAGTCTAGGTATTTTTTCGGAAAGATTTTATGTTAAAAATTGATAAAATATAGGATTTTGCCTTTAAGGTCTGTTTGAGTTGACTTCGGTCAATGTTTTCAGCAAATAGACTCGGATTCGTATATGATGGTACCGGTGGATTCGTATCATGATTTGGGACTTCGTCATATGCCCGGAATCGAATTCTGAGGTCCCTAGCATGAGTTTTTGGATTTTGTTGAAAAATTGAAGTTTAAACGCTTAATGACTTAAAAGGTTTGACTAATGTTTGACTTTATTTATATCGGGTCCGTATTTTGGTTCCAAAATATGGTATAGGTTCATTACTATATTTATGATTTGTCTGTCAAATTTGGTGAGAAACAAAGTTGGTTTGACGTGATTCGTGCGTCCGGTTGTTAAAATAGCAATTCTAAAGTTTTCTTCAAAATTTTATTTGATTTGGTGTCTGATTCATAGTTTTAGACGTTATTTTGGTGTTTTGATCGCGTGAGCGAGTTCTTTTGAGGTTTTTGGACTCGTGTGCATATATGGTTTGGAGCCCCGAGGGCTCGGTTGAGTTTCGGATAGCCTACAGACCATTTGAACTTAGAAATATCTGATTTTTTAGCTTCAGTTGTCATCTGGTGTGTTGTGCTTAGCGATCATGTAGCTTTTCTCGCGATCGCGAAGGGGAATCTGGGACTGGGGAGGTTATGATCTACCTGAATGCGAGATTTTGGTCGCGAACGCGGAGCATTGGGGTTTGCTCTACATGAACGCGACCAATCATACGCGAACATTAGAGTTAGATAGGCTGGGCATGGGGAGTTGAGGTAACTTTACACGAATGCGAGACAGTCTCGCGAACGCGGAGGTGAGGCGGGCTAGACCTTCGCGAATGCATGGAGTTATTCGCAATTGGATAAGCCATTTAGGCCATGCTCTTTGCGAACGGGTCAGGTTTCACGCGAACACGATGAACACCTGACGCCAGTGATTTAAAATAGTTCCAAAATGGGATTTCTCCCATTTTTCATAAACCTTATGTGATGACTCAATAGGCCATCAATAGTTTTAGAACCTAATTATATGTTTTGAAGCCTCCAATAACTTATTTAAGCATTCCTCGATATGCATGCACAATCCGGGTATTTTTGTAGAAGGCCTTTATGTTAAAAACTGATAAAATATGAATTTTGCCTTAAAAGTCCATTTGAGTTAACTTCGGTCAACGTTTTATTTGCTCCGATGTTTTGCTTTCCCAGTCAGGGCTCGATATGGGCATTATGAGTTTCTAGAGATGTCATTTGGGCTGACGAGTGCCCCAATGACATTTATGGATTTGATGAACCGGGTATTAAAAACCTATTTAGATTCCTTTGTGATTATGTTTATTGATGATATCTTGATTTATTCCTGCTTCCGAGAAGAACACGAGCAGCATCTTCGGATTGTACTTCAAACTTTGAGAGATAGCCAGTTATATGCCAAGTTTTCAAAGTGCGAGTTTTGGTTGGATTCAGTCGCTTTCTTGGGGAACGTCATATCGGCAGAGGGAATTCAGGTGGATCCTGAGAAGATTGAGGCAGTCAGAACTGGACTAGACCCATTTCAGCCATGGAGATGCGGAGTTTCTTGGGTTTGGCGGGTTATTACCATCGGTTTGTAGAGGGGTTCTCATCTATAGCATCCCCATTGGGCAGGTTGACCCAGAAGGGTGCCCCTTTCAGATCGCCAGACAAGTGTGAGGAGAGCTTTCAGAAGCTCAAGACTTCCTTGACTATAGTGTTGGTGTTGCCGACAGGTTCATAATTTTATATGATATATTGTGATACATCTCGTGTTGGGATCGGTGCACTATTGATGCAGGATGGAAGAGTAATTGCATATGCGTCGCAGCAGTTTGAGGTTCATGAGAAGAATTACCATGTTCATGACTTGGAGCTGGTAGCCATTGTTCATGCGCTGAAGATTTGGAGGCACTATCTTTATGGAGTGTCGTGCGAGGTTTTCACGGATCATTGGAGCCTATAGTATTTGTTCCAACAAAAGGATCTTAATTTGAGGTAGAGGAGGTGGTTGGAGCTATTGAAAGACTATGATATCACTATCTTGTATCATCCCGAAAATGCCAATATGATGGTCGACGCCTTGAATAGAAAGGCAGTGAGTATGGGCATCCTTGCGTACATTCGAATCGGTGAGAGACCACTTGCATAAGATGTTCAGCCTTTGGCCAATCAGTTTGGAAAGTTCTGATGTTTCAGAGCCCAGTCGTATTCTAGCATGTACAGTCGCTCGGTATTCCTTGTTTGAACGTATCAGGGAGCGGCAGTATGATGACCCTCATTTGCTTGTCCTTAGAGACACAGTGCAGCACAGTGGTTCCAAACAGGTTACTGTTGGACATGATGGTTTTTTGAGGATGCAGGGTCATATTTGTGTGCCTATGTAGATGGATTTCGTGAATTGATTCTTGAGGAGGCCCACAATTCCCGATATTCTATTCATCCGGGTGCCGCCAAGATGTATCATGACTTGCGGCAGCATTATTGGTGGAGGAGGATGAAGAAGGATATAGTTGCGTATGTATCTCGGTATCTAAATTGTCAGCAAGTAAAGTGTGAGCATCAGAGACCTGGTGGTTTGTTTAAGAAGTTAGAGATTTCTGAGTGGAAGTGGGAGCATATTGCTGATACCCAATTTTTCCCTCATATTTCTCAAATATGTATATATATACTTTCGAAATAGTGCATGTGCATCATCATTTGATTTAGAAGCATATACAAGTATTTTTCATAATTATTAAAGGTTTTAAATAAATTTATTTCTGCATTTTATTATATAAATATCTATTAATTACCTTACAAATTATTTTTATGATGATTTTATAATCTAAACTTATCATTTACACCCATATTAGGTTTTAAATATTTTTAGTGCATTTCTTATAATTACATTTGCATTTTTCAAGGCTAAATTGCACATTTTGCAATAATAGCCCATATGTACATGTATTTACATTATTTATACGAAAAATAACTTTTTATATTTTTATAATGCCATATAATTGTTTTTAATCATTTCATGCACAAATAATATTTTTTTATTTATCTATTATTTTTATAAATTATGTATTTATTAAAAGTAGGTATTTAAAATCTGGCCCTAATTCTACAATTAATTTCGCCTTATTATGTGAGAATATGCCTATTTCTGTCGATTTCTTTTACTTGCCCTAAATTAGGGTTTCAAATCCTTTTTAATCGGACCAAATCTGGTTCGATTATGTGTTCTCTTTTGAATTATTTCTTGTCTATGTTCATTTTATGCAATATGTGATTCTTTGCCTTTATTTTCTGCCGATTTTGTGTATTTTTACCTAAAACTAGGGTTTCAAATTGTTCTTCCTTACTGATTTTAGTGCTTGCCTTTTTAATGTTTTAATTAATTATTTCCATGTTTATGTGTTCAGTTCTTACACTATTTAAACCCCTCCCCTCTCCCCTTTGATTAAGTTTGAAGTTCAAAAAATTCCTTAAGAACACTACAAAAACTAAGGCTTTTTGCTTTTTATTCTTACATAAAAACTTGTTCTGTATTCTGATTTATGGCCGACTGAAAGCCAAGGCCAGAAATTGTTAACTTTCTGCTTTGTTTGATGATATTCACAATATCGTTGGATTTCCTTCGTCCTTGGTTCATCTTAACTGGTGAGTTATCAGACCTTTGCCATTTGATTCTGATATCTGTTAATGTGTTACTTCAATTAGACTATGTTATGCTATTACATTTTATAGTTTGAGACATGCTTAAATATACTTTGAGTCTGTTAATTTGATCTTGCTTAACCCATATGTCTCTAATATTAATCTCTTGAAATTTAAGTTTGTTACTTGAACATGTTCTCATATCTCCTGCTATAGAATAGTTAACTATGTATAGATGTATGCATTAATATAATTACACGTCTGTTTGTTGAATCTACTATAATGTGACCTATTTGATATTGTTTTCATCATATTTTGACACCTCTAATAATTTCTCTAATTAGTTTTTAGCTTGTCATGATCTATTGCTAATTGGTTTCTTCCTATGACACTAGTTTCTGCACTTAGCCTAATCTGGATCCTCTGTTATCGCTATAACTCTGTCTTATGACTTGCCTTGTTAGCATGTGATTGAGTTTATTTCCTGAAACTTGACTAAGTCTGCCTAATTTCAAGCATGTATGTTCTTTGTTTGTATATGTGATTTTGTCCTTCAGTGGATCTCCTAATCCCATTCTACTCCCCTGGTCCTTCTGAATTCTTATTCTTAGCTGGTTGAAAGCCAAGGTTACTTAGGTTCCGTCCTTTGACCTCCCTAGTGTGAGCATTGCTCAGGGTTCATGTGAGACCCTTGTGAACTCTGACACACTAGGACCTGGTCCCTAGTCTTTCCCTAAATTTTTTCTAATCAACCTCCCTAGTGTGAGCATTGCTCAGGGTTCATGTGAGACCCTTGTGAACTCTGACACACTAGGACCTGGTCCCTAGTCTTTCCCTAAATTTTTTCTAATCAACCTCCCTAGTGTGAGCACTGCTCTGGGTTCTTGAAGCCGTTGGGAACTCTGACACACTAGGGGCCTGGGTTTTGTATGCTCAGCCTTGATATATGTCCAATGGGTGAATCTCTCAACAGCTGGTTATTTTGTATTTATGAGCATGAGATTTTGGAGCTGTTGTGATTTGATGGCTTGGCCTATCCAGGTGTATTTGGGCCTGATGTAGGCTCCCTATAGTTATATCTATTTTGTAATTTACTACATTCAATTCTAGTCTGTAACAATTATTTGTAATTACAATTATGGGGTGTTAGTGAAATAGGGAATGGGTTCTTATTTTACATTTGCGATAAAGTTAGGTAGAAATCCTGCCTATAGGTTCGATAATGTGTTGTTAAATGTTGTATGTTAGAAATCATGCTTATAGGTACCTTATTATGTTCAGTCATCACATGCTAGCAGCCATGCCCATAGGTTCAATGCTTGGTTCAATGATGTTCTATTTTTGCTTGTTAGAGACCATGCCTACTGGAAATGGTATGATTCAACATATGTGCAAAATCCTGTTTTATACTGTTCTTTTCACGATTTATAGAAATCATGTATATAGGATCTAAAATTGGATTAATTGTAGAAAGCATGCCTATAGGTTTGAATCAATTTAATTATCATTTCCGCCCGTTTATTCATAAGTTTCCAAACACTGTGTTGTTACCCTCACTAGAAACCATGCCTATAGGATTAAAACAAGTAATTCTGGATATGTTTCTGTGATTTCCACTATTTATTATCGCATAAAACGCCTAGATATCATGCTAGTAAGCTTAATCTCATTATGCTAAAAAACAGTAGGCAAACTTATATAGGTTTTGGCAATCACACTAAGAAACTGGCTTTGCGCATGATTGTCTGCTCATTTGTTTAATATCACATAGATATCATGCCTATAGGATTCTACTATTAATTAATTAAAATCTGTCAAAATGTTAACCAGTTTGGCGTGCATTTGATGTCTAAATGCGGAGGCGAACTTGAGCCCAAACTTGCATCTATTTGAAAGTCCTAAACTGTTTTTTGTATGTCTCTTAGTATTTTCCTTTCTTGAGCAGCCTAAGTTAAGGTCTAGAACCACCCTGCATTAGAGGTCCAAATTCCTTCTGGACCATAAGCCTGGGACGGGTAGTGAATACATAGGGTACGAATCAGAATTGACTAGAGCGCTTTAGGCAAACAACTTAAAGATAGTAACCGGGTAGCAGGAGATGACAGTTTGTACCTGCTGAATAATATGAGTAACACCCCGTCTTGAGGGAGTTACGAAGTATTATTTATGTTGCACAGAGTGATCCTTTAGGCTAAAAAAGTTTAGGACCCCCCATTTATGTTTAAAGTAATTCTTTTGTTTGTCCAGTGTTTCTTTTCTCTAAGACTAATTCATATAATTTGAGTTCGGCCGGGACCCATCGTTGTGGACCTCGAGGAGTGCCTAACACCTTCTCCTCAAGGTAATTTGATCCCTTACCCGATATTTGGTGATGCAAACTAGTAATCCCGGGTCATTTGAAAATAGGTGCCCTAACGCACCTTAATCTGTTAGGTGGCGACTCTCTCTTTTAATACCCTTCCTTTTAAAAGAGTTGTCACATGTCGAAACTTGAATTTCGTGAGAAAAAGGGGCACGACACGTATCACTATGTATTTTGTTGTTGGACTCCCATGGAATCAGAGGAAGTTCGATGCGGTATGTGTTATTGTGGACAAGCTGACCAAGTCAGCGCATTTCATTTTTACGGCAGTTACCTATTCTTTAGAGCGATTGGCAGAGATTTACATATGCCAAATCGTCTGTCTTCAGGATGTGCCTGTGTCTATCATTTCTGATCGAGGTACACAGTTCTCCTTGCACTGTTAGAGAGCAGTATAATGAGAGTTGGACACGCAGGTTGAGTTGAGCACATCATTTAATCCTCAGAGGAACGGACAGTCCGAGTGCACTATTCAAATATTGGAGGATATTCTCCACGGTTGTGTTATTGACTTCGGTGGTTCGTGGGATCAGTTTTTGCCACTTGCGGAGTTTACCTAGAATAACAGCTACCAGTCGAGCATTCAAATGGCTCCCTTTGAGGCATTATACAGGAGGCGGTGGCGATCGCTAGTTGGATGGTTCGAGCCGGAGGAGACTCGGTTGTTGGGTACATATTTGGTATAGGATACCTTGGATAAGGTTAAGATTATTTAGGATCGACTTCGCACAACTCAGTCCAGGCATAAGAGTTATGCCGACCGTCGGGTTCGTGATGTTGCATTCATGGTCGGAGAGAGAGTATTGCTTCGGGTTTCACCCATCAAGGGTGTGATGAGGTTCGCAAAGAAGGGCAAGTTGAGCCCTAGGTACATCGGGCCCTTTGAGATTCTGGAGAGAGTAGGTGAGGTGGCTTACAGGCTTGCAAAACCACCTAGTTTATCAGCAGTTCATCCGCTGTTCCATGTGTCCATGCTCCGAAAGTATCACGGTGATCCATCCCATGTGTTACATTTTAGCTCAGTCCAATTGGACAAGGATTTGACTTATGAGGAGGAGAAGGTGGTTATTCTAGCCCGGCAGGTTCGACAGCTGAGGTCTAAGTGGTATCCTTCAGTTCGGGTGCAGTGGAGAGGTCAGCCGGTCGAGGCAGCTACTTGGGAGTCCGAGTCATATATGCGGAGTAGATATCCACACCTTTTCACTAGCCCATGTACTTTTCTATG
This sequence comes from Nicotiana paniculata, assembly GCA_005239505.1. Taxonomy (NCBI): domain Eukaryota; kingdom Viridiplantae; phylum Streptophyta; class Magnoliopsida; order Solanales; family Solanaceae; genus Nicotiana; species Nicotiana paniculata. Next base: position 33,942 of record MDKI01075079.1, read on the forward strand.
TCCGTTCGAGGATGAATGGTTGTTTTAGAGGTAGAGAATGTGATGACCCGATAGGTCATCTAGAGTTTTAAAACCTAATTATGTGTTTCAAAGCCTCCAATAGCTTATTTAAGCCTTCTTCGATTTACGTGCGCAGTCCGTGTATTTTTCCAGAAGTCTTTTATGTTAAAATTTGATAAAAATATGAATTTTGCCTTAAAAATCCATTTAAGTTGACTGCGGTCAACATTTTGACAAAGGTACCATGATCTGTGTTTTGACAGTCTCGGTGGGTTCGTATCATGATTTAGGACCTGGGCTTATGCCCGGAATCAAATTCGGAGGTCCCTAGCTCGAGTTATTGATTTTTATCAAAAATTAAAAGTGTAAAGGTTTAATGATCTTAAGGAATTGACCGATGTTTGAATTTTTTGATACCGGGTGCGTATTTTGGTTCCAAACCCAGTGTAGTTCCATTACTATATTTATGACTTGTCTTTCAAATTTGGTGAGAGACGGAGTTGGTTTGACGTGATTCTAACGTTCGATCGTTAAAATAGAAGTTTTAAAGTTTTCTTGAAAATTTCATTTGATTTGGTGTCCAATTCTTAGTTCTAGGCATTATTTTTGTGTTTTTACTGTGCGAGCGAGTTCGTATGAGATTTTTGGGCTTGTTTGAATAATTGATTTGGAACCCCGAGGGTTCGGGTGAATTTTGATAGGCTACGGATGGTTTAGACTTAGAAAATCTGGATCTTTTTAGCTTATGCTGGTTTCTGGTGTCATGTGCTTTGCGATCGCAAAGCTTATCTACGAACGCGAAGGGGAGTTGGGATAAGGAAGATTCTCTTCATCGCGAACGTTGTAGCTGGGTCGCGAACACGAAGCAATGTGGGCCTTACCCTTCGCGAACGCGACCAGCTTCCCGCGAACGCTTAGGCTTGGACTTGGAAAGAGGGGGGTCACTATTTCTTCTACGCGAACGCGAGCATTCGCGAATGCGGAGGCCAGAGGGAGCAGCCTTCGCGAACGTGTAGCAAGACTCGCGAACGCGAAGGCCATTTAGGCTACGCACTTCGCGAACGTGAAGAAGGCCTGATGCCCTGACCTTGAAACATTTCAAAATCGGGATTTCTCCCATTTTTCATAACCCTTCCATTAGAGCTCGGCCTAGGGGAGATTTTGAAGAGAAAACTTAACATCAATTCATAGGTTTGTACACTTTAGCTCATTTTCTTCCATTTCTAACATCACCCATTAATTCCTAGCCCTAATCTTTGTTCTTCCATGGTAGAAAACTAGGGATTTAGGAAGAATTGTGGGGAGGGGAGGGGAGGGGGTTGCAAATTAGGTATTTAAACCTCATTTGAGGTCAAATTCTAAAACTAATTACATAATCGGTCCCGGGGTTGAATGGGTAAATGGATTTCGGTTCAAACCTCGGGTTTTGACCAAGGGGGCCAGAGGACAATTTTTGACTTTTTGGGGAAAAGTTTGGAAATTCTAAATTTATGCATTGTAATTGATTCCTTTATCAATATTTGATATTATTGAGTCAATTGTGGTAAGATACGAGTGGTTTGGAGGCTAATTTTTGGGGAAAGGCCCCGTTAGAGCTCTGAATTGACTGCGAAGTGAGGTAAGTGTTGAGTTTAACCTTGACTTGAGGGAATTACCCACCCTTAAACTATTTGCAAAGTGAATTTCATGTGTTGCAGCGTATAAGCGTGGTGACGAGTGCTTATACGCTGCCGAATTACTTGTTTTCCCTAATTTCCTGTCTTAACTGTTATATGCTCTAAATGCCTTTTATGTGTATTTGCTACCTGTTAATTAGTGTTCTCTCCAGTTAATGATGTTAGATCTTTTCATATTTTCATGATTCTCTGTTATTTGCTTTAATTAACTCACTTGTATCTTCTAATTGTCATTTACTGGATTCGTCTTGTTGTGTAGTATTACATATGTGAATTCCCATGTTGTACAAGGTTTCCTTTCTGGTTCAGCGTTATATTCATTGATCGTAGAGGTTCTGGTGATTTGAATTATTGATTTGACTATACTCATTGAGTAATTGGTACTGATATGGTGGGATCGAATTGCACGCCGCAACAAGTGAAATAAGGGTGGATTGATACGGTGGAATAAGGGTGAACTTATACTGATACTGTAGGATCGAGTTGCACGCTGAAACAGGTGGAATAAGGGTGGATTATTACCGTGAAATAAGGGTGCATTATGATACAGATATTGTTATATGGTCGGATCGTGTTGCACACCGCAATATATATATATATATATATATATATATATATATATATATATATATATATATATATATATATATATATATATATATATTGTTGTTGTTGATGTTGTTACATTGAAATAAGAGAGGATTTTGTGTTGTACGGTGGGATATGGTTGCACGCCGCAACAACCTATGTGTTTTTATTCCCTTTAGCGGTGTTGGTTTTCAGTATTTTTATTTGGAACTCTAAGAATTGGTAATTATGAACGTCACTAGCTTATTTATTGAGGCTGTAGCTGTTATTTTCAGTTGACTGTCTTATTCATTCCATAATTCCTTTTTTTGTCATTACTATATACTGCGTACAAGTTGTAGTGTGAGTGACCTGGCTTCACCTCGTCACTACTTCGTCGAGGTTAGGCTCGGCACTTACAATGTGCATGGGATCAGTTGTAGTTATTCTAGACTCTGCACTTCTTGTGCAGATTTTGGAGTCGGTCCCAACGACGGTTATTAGTGTGCTCGGATTGGACAGCTTGTGAAAACTTGAGGTACAGCTGCTCAGCGCCCGCAGCACCTGGAGTCCCCTTCCCTTTTTATTTAGCTGTGTACTTTCCTTTCATACAACTTTATGTTATTTCATACCCTTATTTGTACCATTCTAGTAGCTCATGCACTCGTGACACCGAGTCCAGGGTTGTATTAGACGTTTGGCTGTTTTAGCTTCCCCAATTTTACTTTGGATTATTGTAGTTATTTCAGTTATTTCTCGTTAATGAAGTTAAACTATTAAAAATGGATAAATTTGTGATGACCCGGTAGGTCATCTTATGATTTAAACCTAATTCTGTGATCTGAAACCTTTAAAAGTTATGTTTTAGCCTTTCTCAATTTGCGTACGCAATCCGAGCGTCTTTCCGGAAAGCTTTTATGTTAAAATCTGATAAAAATAAGAAGTTTTGCCAAAAAAACTTCATTTGAGTTGACTTCGGTCAACATTTTTGGTAAACTAACCCGGATTCTTTTTCATATTATGACAGTCCTAGTGGGTCCATATCGTGATTTGGGACTCAGAGATATACCTGGGATCGAAATCGAAAGTCCCTAATGAGATATCGGACTATGTCGAAATTTGAAAGGCAAAAACTTAATGAAATTGAAATGTTTGACCAAAGTTTAACTTTTCGGATAACGGGTCCATATTTTGGTTCCGAAAATCGGCATATGTCCAATACCATATTTATGACTTGTCTGTGAAATTTTATGAAAAACGGAGTTGGTTTGACGCGATTAAGACGTCCGGTTGTGAAGATAGGAATTTTAAAGTTTTCTTGAAAATTTCATTCAATTTGGTGTTCAATTCATAGTTGACCGAGCGAGCAAGTTCGTATGATGTTGTTAGCCTTGTATGCATGTTTGGTTTGGATCCTCGAGGGCTCGGGTGAGTTTCGGATAGGCTACGAAGTGATTTGAAATTAGAAAATTTGTTGTTGTGCTTCAGTTCTTGTTGCAGGCCTCTAATCTCGCAATTGCGAAATCAGGCTTCACATTTGCGACCACTGTTGGGTTCGTATTTATGACCTACGCATCACATTTTCAAAGAGTAGTTGTGGAGGCCAATGTTCGCATTGTAAACAATACCTCGCAATTTCGGTGGGAGGAGCTGGGGAGGGGTACTCTTCGCATTTGCGATCACCTGGTCGAATTTGTGATCCGACCTATGTTTTCATTTGCGAACTCCTCTTCGCATTAGCAAAAAGTGCAGAAGTGTGAGGAAATTTGCATTTGCGATGCTTCCTGCGCATTTGCGAACAATTAGGTAAATAAGACTTAGATGGGATGTTTCTCCCATTCTTGAAATTTTCAAATCCTAGAACCCTAGAGGTGATTTTTCCAAGACCATTTCTTCCCCAAAACATTGGTAAGTGATCCTAACCCACTTTCTTTCAATTACCCGTCATATTTCATGAATTTTCAACCTAGAATGTACGAATTTCATGGTGGAAATTGGGGGTTTGGGTAGAATTAGGATTTTTTGACATAATTGAAATTTAGACCTCGAATTGAGGTCGCATTTCGAAACTAATTACATAATCGGGCTCGGGGGTGATTGAGTTTTGGTCTGAACCTCAGGTATTAACCAAGTGCGCTCGGGGTCAATTTTTGACTTTTGGGGTAAAACTTGGGAAACCTAAATTTATGTATTGTAATTGATTTCTTTTGCAATAATTGATATTATTGAGTCAATTGTGGATAGATCAAGTGTTTTGGAGGCGAATTCTAGAGAAAAAGCCATAATTCAGCATTGAATGGCATGTGGAGCGAGGTAAGTGTTGTATGTAAACTTGACTTGAGGGAAGTAGGAACCCTCGACCTATTTGCTATATGAAATTCATGTGAGCGACATATATGTGAGGTGACGAGTACTTATGCGCTGTCAATTTATCTGTTTTGCCTCTTTCTTTCATGTTCTTCTCATATTGTCTTTTTCCTTTCCTTAACTATTACATGCTTTACTTGTAATCCCATGCCTAATTTCCACTTGTTGGACATTGTTTCCCTTTGTTAAAGGTATTACTTATTCTGTAGCTTCATTGTCTCCTATTATTTTCTTAAAATAGTTTATCGGTGCTTTTATGATATATTCTGGATTGGTCTCGCTGAGTAGTATTACTTGTGTGAATTACAATAGTGTACAAGATTCCCATTTGTTTCGGTGTGAAGTTTAAGTATTGTGAAGGGTTCTGTGATTTGAATTGTGAAAATTTTGTACATACTGAATAATTGATATTGATATGGTGGGATTGGGTTGCACAGTGAAACAGGTGGAATAAGGGTGATATATTGAGGAGGAATAAGGGTGAATTGATATTGTAGGGTGGGATCGGGTTGCACGCCACAACATGTGTAATAAGGGCGGATCGTGGGTGGAATAAGGCCGAACTGTGATTGTGATTATTGTGATATGGTGGGATCGGATTGCACGCCGCAACACTTTTATTTATATTATGTTGTTTATGTTATTAAGAGGAAATAAGGAAGGAACATAATATGTACGGTAGGATCGGGTTGCGCGCCGCAACAACCTATGTGTTTTATGTTTTTCCCTGACTATGTTAGTTGTACGGTAGTTTTAATTTTCACTTAAGGATTGGTACTATCTGAACACTGATGAAATACTTTTGAGAATTGTAGTTACTTCTTGCAAGTTATTTTATTATGTCTTCCTTTCGCTTTTATTATATAATGTATGCAGATTATATTGTGAGTGGCCTGTCATAGCCTCGTCAATCCTTTGCCGATGTTAGGTTTGGAACTTACCAGGACATGGGGTATTTTGTACTGATACTGCACTCTGAACTTCCTGTGCAGATTTTGGAGCTGGTCCGAGCTGATCTTGAGGTTGACTGTAGGATCCTTCTAATAGGAGACCCAAGGTAGACCTGTCGGCATGCGCAAGCCCTGGCTTCCCCTTATACACCTCATACTTTACTGTTTCTTTATTTCAAAAATAGTTGTATTCCTTTCAGACCCTTACCTGTAGCAAGTTCTAGAATGTTCGTGAATTCTGACTCCGGATTCTGGGTAGTAGTATATATTCAGAGCTGTTATATATACTTTTGCATTTATTTTGACTTGTTATAGCTTGCTTGTTGTTTAATCACTGTAATGTAAAATAATTTGCTAATAAATCTCTAGCATTGGCTTGCCTAGCAAGTGTAATATTAGGTGCCATTACTGTGGGAATTCCGGGTCGTGACAAGTTGGTATCAGAGCAATAGGTTTCCTAGGTCTCACAATTCACGAATGAGCATAGTAGAGTATGGGGATCGGTACATAGACGTCTGTACTTATTTCCCAGATGCTATGAAGTTTAGGAACAAATTTCACTTTTATTCTTCTCTGTCGTGCGATATTGTTTCCTTAATACTGATTGAACTTTTCTACTCTTATTCTCTTTCATATGGCGAGAACACGTACCGCTTCTTCGGCTGAGCAGCAACCAGAGCCTCCGGTAGCAGCTCCTATGAGGGGCAGAGGTCGAGGCCGAGGTCGTGCCAGAGGCCGAGGCAGGGGCAGGGCTTAGCCTAGAGCCCAAGCACCAGCCCCAATAGTGGAGCCTACGGGAGAGTTTGACGAGAAGGTTCCAGCCCAGACTGTTCCTGCCGGACCAGCTCAGGTCCCGGAGGGGTTCATTGCCAACCCAGTGCTTCAGAATGCTTTGGTCCATTTGGTGGGCCTTATGAAGAGTATGGCCTAGACTGGCGCATTTACCATGGCATCAGTCGTCTCTCTGGCTGGAGGAGGAGCCTAAAATCCTGCTACTCACACTCCGGAGCAGATGGCCCCCTAGTATCAGACTTCAGCAACTCATCCAGTCGAAGTAGTTCAGTCGGTTGCTGCGGCACAAACCGGTGATGGGTCAGCTATGTCTTCTAAGGCATTGTGGAGATTGGACAAGTTTACCAAGCTCTTCCCAGTCCATTTCAGTGGTGCTACTTCAGTGGATCCCTAGAAGTATCTTGATAACTTTCATGAGGTGGTTCGGAACATGGGTATATTAGAGATCAATGGGGTCGACTTTGTTGCATTTCTAATGACTGGTTTTGCCAAGAAATGGTGGAGGGATTATTTGTTAACCAGACCAGTTGGGTCGCCTGCTCTTACTTGGGACTAATTCTCTCATCTCTTCCTAAAGAAGTTTCTACCTATCACGTTGAGAGAGGAGCACCGTCGTCAATTCGAGCATCACCAGCATGACAGTATAACTATTACTCAGTATGAGACCCATTTTGTGGATTTGGCCTGTCATGCTCTTCTTCTGCTTCTTATTGAGAGAGGAGGGTGAGGAGGTTTATTTAGGAACTTGCTCAGCCTATTAGATTACATATGTCTAAGGAGACTGGTAATGAGATTTCATTTCAGGTGGTTGTCAATGTTGCCAGGTGAGTCGAGATGGTTGTTGGACAGGGAGGTCAGGGGTCTGACAAAAGACCTCGTCATTCCCGCGGGTTCAGCGGTGCCTCATCTGGCGACAAGGGTACTTTTGGTATAGGCCATCCTCCCAAGCCGTTTTCTTCAGCTTCAGTCATCCCACAGTGTTTTAGGGAGTCCTGGTCCTTATGTGTCTCCTTCTGGACAGCCAACCTACACTGCACAACCAGCTCCTATTAGTGCACATTCTATTCAAAGTTATTACCATGCTCATCTGGCCCGTTCGGGTTGGTCTCAACTTCCACCGCCACAGTACCAGGATGGATGTTTCGAGTGTGGTGGTTATGGGCATATCAGGAGGACCAGTCGCTGCATCGCCTACTTAACCAGTCAGAGCTAGGGGTCAGGCAGTCCGAGGTAGGGGTCAGACTATTAGAGGTGGAGGTCAGGCCGTTAGAGGTGGAGGCCAGCCAATTAGAGGACGTCCCTGGGACATAGTTCAGGGTGGTGGGGACCAGCCTGAGTGTTATGCTTTTCCAACCATACATGAGGCTGAGTCATCCGATATTGTTATTACAGGTACAGTTTCAATTTGCAGTAGATATGCTTCAGTTCTATTTGATACGGGGTCTACATAATCCTATGTATCATCTTATTTTGCTTCATATTTGGTTGTGCCTCGTGATTCTTTGAGTGCCCCTGTATATGGGTCCACATTTGTGCGAGATGCTATTATTGTAGATCGTGTTTATCGTTCGTGTGTGGTCACTATTGGGAGTCTTGAGACTAGTGTAGATCTTGTACTCCTCGATATGGTTGATTTTGATGTTATATTGGGTATGGATTGGTTGTCACCTTATCACGCAATATTGGACTTGTAGTGACCCGATCGGTCGTTTTGTGCTCTAGCGTGTCGTTCAGCAGGTTGAAGTCGTGAGCAGCTCTATTTTCAGTATTATGACCCGTGGGCATGGTCGGAATTGAATTCCAGGAAGTTTAGAGTTCGTTTGGAAAGAAAATTCTCATTTCAGAAGCCTTGAGTTGGTGAAATTAACTAAGATTGGAATTTTGAGTAAACGATCCCCGAATCAGGATTTGAAGGTTCCAGCAGGTCCGTATGATGATTTCGGACTTAGGTGTATGTACGGATCAGGTTTTGGATAACTCGGGAGCATTTCGGCGTATATTGTGGAAGTTAGCATTTTAGAAGAATTTCATCAATTTGGGCTTCAAGTGCCTATTTGTGAGATTGATGTCCGTTTGGGATTCCGAGTCTGGGTCTTGAAGTGCATATTAGTGAAATTGAAGAGCATATTAGTGAGATTGATGTCCGTTTGGAACAGGTTGGTATAATTGGACGGGGTCCCCGGGGCCTCGAGTGGATTCCGGTTGGTTAACGGATCAAAGTTGGAGTTGGAAAAGGGCTGGTTTCTGCTGTCATCTGGTGTAACCGCACCTGCGAGGAATTGGCCGCAGGTGCAGAACCGCAGGTGTGTCCAGGGAGTCACAGGTGCGAGATTCTGGGTCTGGAGCTAAGGGACCGCAGGTGCGGGTGTTTGATCGCACCTGCAGTATCGCAGGTGCGAAGAAAGATCGCAGGAGCGGGATTTTGCTGGGCTGAGTCAGAGCCGCACCTGCGATGGAATTTCCGCAGGCGCGGAGCCGCAAGAGCGGCTATTGGACCACAGGTGCGAAAACGTGCCTGGGCAGAATGTTTTAAAATCAGATTTGAGCCATTTCTCTATCATTTTTCTTTGGGTTGAGACGATTTTGGAGAGCTTCTCAAGGGGGATTTCACCAAGCATCAAGAGGTAAGTTGTTCTACTTGGTTCTAAGGTCAAATACAAGATATTGCATGGATTTTTTAACATGAAATTGGTAGGAAAATTGTGAACTGTGAAGAAACCTAGAACATGGAAAATTTGGATTGTTAACCACGAATTGAGCATGAATATTGTAATAATTATATATTTGAATTAGTAAGGCTATGGGTAGAATGTATCTTTGAGAATTTTAGATTTTCGGGCACGTGGGCCCGAGGGCATTTTGGTCATTTCTCCGAGCGGGGTTGGGAAAGTATATAATCTGAATTTTTTGGGAGTATTAGGATAAATTTTCATTACTTTGTCATTTATGTGGTAGTTTCAGAGTGTGGTGCGTCCGTTGGGGTCATCGGATAGGATTGGAAGCCGGTGTTGGAATTTCGGAGCGAGGTAAGTCTCCTTTCTAACTTCGTGAGGGGGAATCGTCCACTTAGGTGAATTAATTCAGTATGTGTTATTATCTTCGGGGGCTACGTACGCACGAGGTGACGGGAGTCCGTGCGTAGCTACTAATATGCTCATATGTCCGGGTAGTCTAGCACCTACTAGCATGCTTATGTGTGTACCTGTAACCCTGCATGTATCATTGAATTGTTAATATGATCGAAAACGTAATTAAATGTTTAAAAGAAAGCTGGAGTTTATATTGTTAACCTTCTAAAGAGAATTTGTTTCCGCTGTAAATATATGTGTACCCGGATTAGGTTGTATCGAGGAATACCATTAAATTTGACAAATGAGTTTCAAAAACAAATGATTTCGAAACCTACGTTTCATGCTTCTTTTAATACGGATTTTACTATCTTCCATGAGAAAATTATTTTTCTTAATAAAAGTGGATTTAAATTTCTGGAAATGTGTCAGCACTCGAGTCGTAGGCATGATTCGCGATCGAGGGGAGCTTTATGTTAATTATATGTATATTGAGTCATCACACGAGTCGTAGGTATGATTCGCGACCGTGGGGAGCTTTATATCGAGTCAGCACACGAGTCGCAGGTATGATGTGTGGTCTTGGGTCAGCTTATTATATCGAGTCAGCACACGAGTCGCTGGTATGATGCGCGGCTGTGGGTTATCTTATGACCTCATTCCTTATGACCATCCTTATGACTCCGGCCGGTTGTCTTGTCCTGGTATGTGTATGATCACTTGAGTTCTGAGTCACTTATAGCTGGAGTGTCAGGTATTTGTTAAGAGGAGATTTTAGTACTTTGTTGTTCCTTTTTCAGTTATTATCTGGATTCCGTTATTTGCAATGTACTTGTTGCTCTCTGTCTTTCATGTCTATTGTATTTAATCATATTTTGTCACATGTTGTATTGTCAGACCTTAGAAGAGTCTAATTTGACCCGTCGTCACTACCTCTGAGGTTAGGCGGGCGACTTACTTAGTACACGTTGTTTTTGTACTCATGATGCACTTGTTGTGCATTTTATTGCACAGGTACTTTCATAGAAAAGTGGAGGATTCGGAGACTTAGGCGAGCTGCACCATCCAGAGGCGATCCGCAGTTGGCAGAGTCACCTTCATACTGTATTTATTCATTTTTAAATTTCCTAGTCCAAATGTATTTCGGACAGGCTTGAAGTGATTGTATAACTTCTTAGAAATTGCTCATGTACTTGTGACACCGGGTTCTGGGGACATGTTGGGATTTACTTCATTAAATTAAATTGATGTGCTGTCGTATTTAGGTTTACCAAAATTTATTTATTTGATTATGAGATGTAAGAAAAAAAGTAACGATTTCGAAAATGTTAAAAATGGGAAAGTTATTTCAATCAATTAATGTTTTGGTTTTCCTGACCTTGTGTCCGACGCCCTCACGGCCTTAGGGATTTTGGGTCGTGACAGGACTGTCACGCCAAGACAGTGACCTTAGCCTTGCCGGGGTTGCCTCGATTAGAGTGGAGGGGGACTCTTGGCCATTCTACTAGCACAGTTATCTCTTACATGAAGGCTCGGTGTATGGTCGAGAAGGGGTGTTTAGCCTATTTGGATTATGTCTGTGATTCTAGTGCAGAGGTTCCTTTTATGGATTCCGTACCAGTTGCGGTGAGTTTCCGAAGGTGTTTCCCGTAGACCTGTCGTGGATACTACCTGATAGGGATATTGATTTCTGTATTGATTTGGCTCCGGGCGCTCAGCCCATTTCCATTCCGCCATACCGTATGGCCCCGACAGAGTTGAAGGAATTAAAGGAACAATTGTAGGATTTTCTTGATAAAGGCTTCATTAGACCTAGTGTCTCGCCCTGGGGTGTATCGGTATTGTTTGTGAAGAAGCAAGATCTATAAGGATGTGTATAGATTATTGGCAGTTAAAAAAAGTAACCATCAAGAACAAGTATCTATTTCCGAGGATTGATGACTTATTTGATCAGCTTCAGGGTGCCAAGGTGTTTTCAAAGATTGATTTGAGATCTGGCTACCATTAGATGAGTATTAAGGCATCCGATGTCCCTAAGACAGCTTTTTGGATTCGGTATGGGCATTATGAGTTTCTAGTGATGTCCTTTGGGTTGAAAAATACCCCAACAATATTCATGGATTTGATTAACCGAGTGTTCAATCCTTATTTGGACTCCTTTGTGATTGTGTTTATTGACGACATCTTGATCTATTCCCGCAGTCGAGAGGATCATAAGCAGCACCTTAGGATTGTGCTTCAGACTTTGAGAAACAACCGGTTGTATGCTAAATTTTTGATGTGCGAGTTTTGGTTGGATTAAGTCGCTTTCTTAGGCCACGTTGTATCAGCAGGAGCATTCAGGTAGATCCTAAAAAGATTGAAGCAATGCAAAACTGGCTTAGACCCACATCACTTACGGAGATCAGAAGTTTCTTGCCTTTGGAAGGCTATTGCCATCGATTTGTGGAGGGTTTTTAATCTATAGTAGCCCCGTTGACCAGTTTGACCCAGAAGGGTTCCCCGTTCAGATGGTCAAAAGAGTATGAGGCAAGTGTTCAGAAGCTCAAAATAGCTTTGACTACAGCACCGGTATTCGTGTTGCCCACAGGTTCAGGATCGTACACAGTATATTGTGATGCTTCCCGTGTTGGTCTCGGTGCGGTATTGATGCAGGAGGGCAGGGTGATTGCATATGCGTCGTGGAAGTTGAAGGTTCATGAGAAGAATTAACATGTCCATGATTTAGAGTTTGCAGCCAATGTTCATGCGCTGAAGATTTGGAGGCTCTATCTTTATGGCGTGTCGTGTGAGGTTTTCATGGATCATCGGAGCCTTCAGTATTTGTTCAAGCAAAAAGATCTCAATTTGAGGCAGAGGAGGTGGTTGGAGCTATTGAAAGACAATGATATCACCATCTTGTACCATCCCGGGAAGGCCAATGTGGTTGTCGATGCATTGAGTAGGAAGGCAGCGAGTATGGGCAGCCTTGTGTTCATTCCAGCCAGTGAGAAGACACTTGCATCAGATGTTCAGACTTTGGCCAACCAGTTTGTGAGGTTGGATATTTGAGAGCCCAACTGTGTTCTAGCTTGCACAGCCGTATTCTAACTAAGTCAGCGCATTTCATTCCTATGGCAGTTACCTATTCTTCAGAGCGGTTGGCATTTACATCCGCGAGATCGTTCTTCTTCATGATGTGCCCGTGTCTATAATTTTTTATCGCGGTACGCGGTTCACCTCGCATTTGTGGAGGGCAGTACAACGTGAGTTGGGCATGCAGGTTGAGTTGAGCACATCGTTTCATCCTCAGATGGACGGACAGTCCGAGCTCACAATTCAAATCCATGAGGATATGCTCTGTGTATGTGTCATAGATTTCGAAGGATCGTGGGATTTATTCTTTCCCCTTGAAGAGTTTGCCTATAACAACAACTTCAAGTCGAGCATTCAGATGGATCCCTATGAACCATTATACGGTAGACGGTGCCGATTGCCAGTTAGGTGGTTTGGGCCGGAGGAGGCTCAGTTTTTGGGTATAGATCTAGTACAGAATGCCTTGAATAATGTCAAGATTATTCAGGATCGACTTCCCATAGCTCAGTCCAGGCAGAAGGGTTATGCCGACCGTAGAGTTCGTGATGTTGCATTCATGGTCGGGGAGAGGGTGTTACTTCGAGTATCACCCATGAAGGGTGTCATGAGGTTTGGAAAGAGGGCAAGCTGAGCCGTAGGTATATCGGACCTTTTGAGATTCTCGAGAGATTGGGAGAGGTGGCTTACAGGCTTGCATTGCCTCCGGGGTTATTAGCAGTTCATCCGATATTCTATGTGTCCATGCTCCGGAAGTATCACCGTGATCCGTCCCATGTTTTAGATTTCAGCTCTATCCAATTGGACAAGGATTTAACTTACTAGGAGGAGCCGGTAGTTATTCTAGCCCGCAAGTTTGTCATTTGAGGTCGAAGAGTTATCCTTCAGTACGAGTGTAGTGGAGAGGTCATCCCGTCGAGGAAGCTACTTGGGATTCCGAGTCGGACATGTGGAGTAGATATCCCCACCTATTCACCAGTTCAGGTACTTTTCTATGTCCGCTCGAGGATGAACGATTATTTTAAAGGTGGAGAATATGATGATCCGATAGGTCATCTTATGATTTAAACCTAATTTTGTGATCTGAAACCTTTGAAAGTCATGTTTTACCCTTTCTCTATTTGCGTGCGCAGTTCGAGCTTCTTTCCGAAAAGATTTTATGTTAAAAATTGATAAAAATAAGGAATTTTCCCCAAAAAAACTTTATTTGGGTTGATTTCGGTCAACATTTTTGGTAAACGAGCAGTCGTACTCTAACGGGGTCCCGATGGGTACGTATCATTATTTGGGACTTGGGCGTATGCTCGGAATCAAAATCAAATGTCCCTAGCTCGAGATATCGGACTATGTCGAAATTTGAAAGTTGGAAGATTACTGAAATTGAAATGTTTGACCAAAATATGACTTTTCAAATAACGGGTCTGTATTTTGGTTTCGGTACCCGGCATATGTCAAATACCATATTTATGACTTGTCTATGAAGTTTTATGAAAAACGGAGTTGGTTTGACGTGATTCGGACGTCCTTTTGTGAAAATAGGAATTTCAAAGTTTTGTTGAAAATTTCATTCGATTTGGTGTTCAATCTGTAGTTCTAGGTGTTATTTTCATGATTTTATCACGCAATCAAGTCATATGACGTTTTTAGACTTGTGTGCATTTTCGGTTTGGAGCCCCGAGGGCTCAGGTGAGTTTCGGATAGGCTACAGAGTGATTTGAACTTAGAAAATTTGCTGGTGTGCTTCAGTTCTTGTTGCAGGCCTCTGATCTCGCAATTGTGAGATCAAGCTTCGCATTTGCAACCACTATTGGGTTCGCATTTGCGACCTACTCATCGCATTTTTGAAGAGTAGTTGTGGAGGCCAATGTTCGCATTTGCGAACAATTTCTCGCAATTTCGGTGGGAGCTGGGGAGGGGTACTCTTCACATTTGCGATCACCTGGTCGCATTTGCGATCCGAACTATGTTTGCATTTTTGAACTCCTCTTTGCATTTGCGAAAAGTGCAGAACTGTGAAGGGGTTCACATTTGCAATGCTTCCTTCGCATTTGCGAAGCCCAAGTAGCATTTGCGACATCTACAGCTGGGTAAATAAGACTAAGACGAGATTTTTCTCCCATTCTTCAAATTTTCAAATCCTAGAACCCTAGAGGCAATTTTTCCAAGACCATTTCTTCCCCAAAACATTGGTAAGTGATCCTAACCCACTTTCTTTCAATTACCCATCACATTTCATGAATTTTCAACCTAGAATCTAGGACATTCATGGTGGAAATTGGGGATTTGGGTAGAATTAGGGATTTTTGGCATAATTGGAATTTAGACCTCGAATTGAGGTCGGATTTCGAAACTAATTACATAATCGGGCTCGTGGATGAATGGGTCAATGGGTTTTGGTCCGAACCTCGGGTTTTGACCAAGCGGGCCCGGGGTTGATTTTTTACTTTTGGGTGAAAACTTGAGAAACCTAAATTTATGCATTGTAATTGATTTCTTTAGCAATAATTGATATTATTGATTCGATTGTTGATAGATACGAGTGGTTTGGAGGCGCATTCTAGAGGGAAAGCTGTAATTGAGCATTGAGTGGTCTGTTGAGCGAGGTAAGTGTTGTGTATAACCTTGACTTGAGGGAATTAGGCACCGTCGACCTATTTGCTATATGAAATTCATCTGAGCGGTGTATTTGTGAGGTAATGAGTACTTATGCAACGCCAATTTATCTGTTTCCCTATTTCATTCCTGTTTTTCTCATATTGTCTTTTTTCCTACCTTAACTGTTAAACGCTTTACTTGTATTCCCATGCCCAATTTCTACTTGTTAGACATTTTTTTCCTTTGATAAATGTATTTGTTATTATGTAGCTTCATTGTGTCCTATTATTTGCTTAAGCTGGTTCATCGGTGCTTTTATGGTATATTCTGGATTGGTCTCGATGAGTAGTATTACTTGTGTGAATTCTCATAGTGTACAAGCTTCCCATTTGTTTCAGTGTGAAGTTAAAGTATTGTGAAGGGTTCTGTGATTTGAATTATGAAAATTCTGTACATACTGAATAATTGATATTGATATGGTAGGATCGGGTTGCACGTCGCAACATGTGTAATAAGGGTGGATTATGGGTGGCATAAGGGTGAAATGTGATTGTAATTATTGTGATATGGTGGGATCGGGTTGCACGCCACAACACTTTTATTTATATTCTTTTGTTTATGTTATTAAGAGGAAATAAGGGAGGAACATGATATGTACGGTGAGATCGGATTGCACGCCGCAACAACCTATGTGTTTATGTTTTTCACTGACTATGTTAGTTGTACGGTAGTTTTAATTTGCACTTAAGTATCGGTAGTATCTGAACAGTGATGAAATATTTTTGAGAACTATAGTTCCTTCTTGCAAGTTACTGCTTTATTTTATTATTTCCTCTTTTCGCTTTTATTATATACTGTATGGAGATTATACTATTAGTGGCCCGTCGTAGCCTCGTCACTCTTTCGTCGAGGTTAGGCTCGACACTTACTAGTACATGGGGTCAGTTTTACTGATACTGCACTCTACACTTCCTTTGCAGATTTTGGAGCTGGTCTGAGTTGTCCTTGAGTTTGGCTGCAGGATCCTTCTGGTAGGAGGCCCAAGGTAGACCTGTCGGTGTCCGCAGGCCATGGCGTCCCCTTCTACACCTCATACTTTACTGTTTCTTTATTTCAAAAATAGTTGCATTCCTTTTAGACCTTTACCTGTAGTAAATTCTAGAATGTTCATGAATTGTGACTCCGGATTCTGGGTAGTACTATATAAGTTGTTATATATATTTTCGCGTTCATTTCGACTTGTTATAGCTTTCTTGTTGTTAATCACTGAAATGTAAAAGAATTGGCTAATAAATCTCTAACATTGTCTTGTCTAGCAAGTGTAATGTTAGGCGTCATCACGGTCCCGATGGTGGGAATTCCGGGTCGTGACAAAATTATTCTAACGATGGCTTGCTTAGCAAGTGAAATGTTAGGCGCCATCATGGTCCTGACGGTAGGAATTTCGGGTCGTGATACCTTCCATTTGAGCTCGACCTAAGGTGATTTTGAAGAAAAAACTCAACACCAATTCATAGGTTTGTACACTTTAACTTATTTTCTTCCATTTCTAACATCACCCATTAATTTCTATCCCTAATGTTTGCTCTTCCATGGTAGAAAAATAAGGATTTAGGAAGAATTGGGGATTTTTTTTTAAATTAGGGATTAGACCTCATATTGAGATCGGATTTAGAAACAAACTGCATAATCGGGTTTGGGAGTGAATGGGTAAATGGATTTTGGTTCGAACCTCGGGTTTTGACCAAGCAGGCCCGAGGTCGATTTTTTTTACTTTTGGGAGAAAGTTTGGAAATTCTAAATTTATGCATTTTAATTGATTCCTTTAGAAATATTTTATATTATTAGGTCAAAGTTGTTAGATACGAGTGGTTTGGAGGCGGATTCTAGGGGAAAGGCCCCGGTAGAGCTTTGAGTTGGTCTTTAGAGCGAGGTAAGTGTCATGACTAACCTTGATTTGTGGTATTAGGACGTGTTTGACTATTTGCTACATGTTTAGATGTTTGGGACAATGCATATGTGAGGTGACGAGTACTTATGCGTTGTTGTTGGGCCAAAGCATGCGGTGGAACTAGTTTTCTTGCAATTTATTTCTTTCTTTGATCATGCTATCCATGCTTGTACTAGTTAATTACTAAATTGATCGTTCTTCTCGTATTTATGAGCTATTTCAGATAATTAAGTATTGTTTTCCAAAGTTGAGGTTGGTATAGTGAAAAAATTATTGATGTGGGACATATTCTTGCTTATTATCTCTTCATGTTGTTTATGCTCACTGTTATATAGTAAGGGAGAGTGTTAATGCACGAAGAGTGATGTCGTGCCATATCTGCTGATTATGATGAAAGTGAGAGTAAAACCATGAAGGGTGTTGTCATGCAGTTATTATTGTTTCCCATTGAGGTTGAGAGTAAAAGCACAAAGGGTGATGTCGTACCGATATTATTGTTTCACATTGAGGTTGAGAGTAAAAGCATGAAGGGTGATACCGTACCGATATTATTGTTTCAAAGTGAGATTGAGAGTAAAAGCACGAAGGGTGATACCGTGCAGTTTTGTTCATTATGTTTATTCATTTTGCTGTTAAAGGCTTATTGATTGTTTCTTGATGTCATCCCTTGTAGTATTTATCGTATCTTGTACCCTCTTTTCGCATATCCCTTCCCAAAATCACATGTTTAGCCTTTATTTGTTATTGTGTTGTACGTATATTGTTATCTGCACAAGTTTATTTTATGTGGGTGTCTTTTCATAGCCTCGTCGCTGCCTCGTCGAGGTTAGGCTCGACACTTATGGAGTACATTGGGTCGGTTGTATTTTTTTAGGCAATCCGCTAGGCAGAGCCTAGGGCTAGTTTTTAGTTATATACCAAATTAAAGACAAAGTTGCATGTTGTCCTACACAAGGTAGGACTGTAACAGAATGAAAAAAATACATAAATGTTATTACCAAATTTGAACATGTGATGTCCAAAATTGGTATTACACACTGAACTAATACTATCTCGTATACAACTAC
The DNA here is from genome assembly GCA_005239505.1 of Nicotiana paniculata. Lineage (NCBI taxonomy): Eukaryota > Viridiplantae > Streptophyta > Magnoliopsida > Solanales > Solanaceae > Nicotiana > Nicotiana paniculata. Next base: position 52,047 of record MDKI01075079.1, read on the forward strand.
CTAAAACTTGATTACATACTAGCACTTTGCACACATAGCCAATTATGTTCAAATTTGGGATTATATTATTTTTGTACTTGCTTGAAATTTGCACAAATAGTCGTCTCTTTCTAAAAATAGCACTGGGCCACTTCTTTGCTCATCACTGCATTGTTGATCCATTCCTCCTAATTGTTTATTGTTTCTTGTCGATATCTCTTCTTGCAAACCATATCTTGATATCATACTTTCTTTTCCAGTAACTCCAAATCCCAACTTGAACCATGTTCTTCTAAAATAGCTTGCCAATGTTTCCTACTCGACTGCCTTTTCTTGTTCCTTTGTTGTGCATCGTGTATCATCTGCATATCTATCCAAGCTTCTGCACACACTGTCCACCTCAATCTCCATGTGTTGCATTTCTTTTCTGCTTCATGGAGTAGTGCATCTCAAGCACATGCAACTAACACATTGTCAGTTGTAGTTGAGCCTTGCATACCTCTGTCTTTTGGTAGGAAGTTTTCAATTTGTATCCTAAGTTAGCTCGTGTTCTTCAGTTCTTGCATGAGGACATAGTTGTGTGTTGTTCTTCAGAGCAGCCTCCACCATAAGGTTTTGTCACCTTGTTCTACAACTAATATCCTCATATAACTCCAAGCTCCTATGCTTGTGCATATCTTTGATTTCCTACCAGTGGAATGAGTACAATGTACTAATACCACCATCTAGTAGATCCTCAAAGAATATGGCACATGTACATTAACATCTGCTGCAAAAAAGAAAAAGGTGTTAGCAAAAACTGTCCTATCCATATTATCTTCCCAAAGGATTTGAATATTGTAAATGACTCCAAGATCTGCTTTTCTTCTTCCTTTTTGCTTATTTTCCATTGATTTTGTGTTAATCATTATACCCCAGTCTTCATCTCCTATATGCCAGTATCCAGATTTGTTACACCAACCATACTTCAATTCAAATGTGTGGAATTCCCAGCAACTTCCCTCATGTATGAAGCCTTGTGTTTGGTCTATTAGCCCCATATCAAACTGTCCTGCCCCTCTATTTGTCTGGTTTCCTGTATCCCATGTACCACTACTCCTCTTAATGTAATTTTTCTGAAAACTCCAAACTTGTATACAGTTGGAATTTGAGAAACTATGTTGATCCACTCCTTTATATGCCTGGTTCCCTGTATTCCTTACTCTGATCTGTCCAATTCGATTAAACTTTCTGGACATTATTCCTATTAAGCATCAATTTCCAGTTATTGTGTCATTCCGTATAAGCAGCACATGTTCTTGTTCATCTACATCTATAACACATTCTCCAAACTGCCCAATTCTGTTAAAGGTTCTGGGCAATGCTTCTTTATTTCTCCTAACTGTGATGACACACCTACTTAATTCCCTATCCTCCACTCTGATCTAGTTTTAATATCCCTTGATCCCAGCTGCCCGATTCTCTTATGCTTTCTGGGCAACACCCTTATATTTCTATAGCTTGAATCCCCATCCATGTGCAGTACCTTGTTGTTGAATGTGTTAGTAGGTGCACATCCTTTACAAACTCTGATTTGGCTTGATCTTGTCCTAGCTACTGTACAATTACCACACTATAGTATCCTTCCAGTGAAATGAATTCTTAGTATTAATACCACCAACTGAAATTCCACTCTAGTATGGATCAACTACGCAGTATGTGTACCTGCAAAAAAGAAACCTTTGTTAGTAAAGAAGATCATCACCCCACTCTCCTCCCTTAGGATTTGAATAGGGAAATTCTAAAGATCAACTACATATTTCTTTTCTTCCTTCATAACTCATGTACCTCCTCCTAATTCCTTGCAACTCTTATTATGAGATATGTGCATTGTAATTTATCTTCATTAACTATCCTCGTACTAATTGAGTCAAGCTCCCAGAAATAATGACACTCAATATCTCCCACATCAAGCGCATATTTGATAAATGATCAGCTAGTTTATTCCCCTCTCTGTATATATGACACACCTTAACATTTCTTTCCTCATTTATTTCCAGAATTTCATCAATTTTATCAACAATCATCCAGAGAGGTTTCCATGTTCCTTCTATAATGTTTATCAACAGCAGAGAGTCAGATTGCACCAGAATCTGAGGGTAATTCATTGCCTTGCACATCCTCAAGGCCTCCAAAATTTCCATAACCTCAACTTCATTGTTTGAGCCTTCTTTGATCTCTCTTCCTACTGCATATTTCACATCCCCATTCTCATCTCTTAAGAAAAATCCAATAGCACTTTTTCATGGATTGCCTCTACTTGCTCCATCTGTATTTACCTTTATCCATCCTTCTTCAAGAAACTCCCAAATTACTTTTTCACACTTCACCTTTGGGTTATAATTCTGTAGCATGTTGAGCAGTTCATTCCACTTGTGAGGTACCCTAAGTCCTGGCTTTCTTACTTGCACCAACTGTTGGAGAGTAGTAGATACTTGGTATATGACTCGACTGACTGAAACTGCATCTCCATATTTCAAGTTGTTCCTTCTCTTCCACAAATCCCACACTATACATGATGGCAGGGCTTGCAATTTTGGTTTGATTCTTGGCAGGACTTGAGCAGTCCAACATTTGGTGATCGCCTGATGTAAGGACAGTCCCTCCATTGCTATTCCTGCTCTAGGAAGAAAGTATTTCCATACTATTTTAGAAGCATTTGAAGTGTAGAATAAATGCCCCAGGTATTATTCCTTAGGATCTGCACAACAGCAACATTTGGATGGCATGAAGTAGCCCAACCTCCTCATAAAGTCATCTAGGGGAAGCTTTGATTTCCAAACCTTCCACATTAAGAAGGAGATCTTGAAAGTCAACCCCTTCACCCATATCATCTTATAGGATACCCCGGGATGGTCTCTCCTTCTCAAGTACTCCCACACTAATTTCACTGTAGAATGGACTCTTATTTCTAGCATCCAATATGGAAAGTCTAACATATTATCCTGTATTGGAGGTGGGATATTATCAATAATATGTTGTGCCAAATCCATAGGTAAATCTTCAACCAATCGCTCCACATGCCAAGTATTGTTCTCCACCATGTCACTTACATTGTGTATGTCTTCATTAACCCCAAATTGTGGTGGAATTAGGAAGTACAATGCTCCTAAACCTGTCCAGTTTTCGAACTAAAATAAGGATGACCCCATTTTTGGCTTCCATGTGATTTGATTATAGATTATATCCCTGCATTCAAGAATTTTCCTCCATACGTGTGAACCATTTCTTCTTCGAGGTACAATGACTGCGTTTCATTTTTTGCAATACTTTTGGCTCATAAATGAGCTCCATAGGATGGGCTTAGTTCGAAAATTCCACCACAACTTTCAAAAGAGTGCCTTTGAGACATCATGCAGCGACCTAAATCCAATGCCACCTTCATCATATGGCATGCAAAGAGTGGTCCATGAAGCCCAATGCCTTGAATTTCCTCCTACGTTGTTGCTCTAAAAACATTTTGCAAAAATTTTGTGGAGCTTATTGATCACATATTTTGGAGGATTCACAGCAGATAGAAGGTGAATTGGCATGATTTGCAAGACATTAGTGATCAGCACACCCTGCCACCTATAGATAGCATTTTTCCCTTCCACGACTACAGCTTATCCATTACTTTTGTAAGAAGTCCTTGATAATAATAAGTTCTTCTCTTTGCATAGAAAATTGGGCAGCCCAGGTATGTAAAAGGGAATTCTTGTTTTGCAATGCCAGTAATTCTTTCAACCTTCCTCACCACCTCCTCATCTGTCAAATGGTGCATATAGATGGCAGATTTTTTCTTATTCACCAACTATCTAGAAGCTGCCTCATAAGCACACATAATGCTCATCACCAACCTTAGTGACATTTCATCAGATGAGGAGAAGATTATGGTATCATCGGTGTAGGACAGGTGATTTATTTTTGGGCTCCATTTTGGAAGTCCAAATCCACAAAAGTATAGATCCGTATGCAGTGAGTTTAAACCTCTCGAAAGAGCTTCAGAAGCCAATATAAACAGTGTAGGTGACAAAGGGTCACCTTGTTTAACTCCCCTAGATGACTTGAAAAATCCTTGAGGCTGACCATTAACTAAAATTGAATACCAATTGTTCCCTACTAGATCCAATATCATCCCAATGAAACCCTCTGAAAATCCCAATTTCCTCAACATTTTTGTGAGAAACAGTCATGATAACCTATCATAGGCTTTTGTCATGTCGAGTTTGATAACTACATTAGGGCCAGCCTTTGTTCTTAGTCGAATATCTGTTTTAATTTCCTGTGTCAATAACACATTCTCCACAATACTCATCCCCCTTATAAAACCAACCTATTCTTCAGAGATCAAACTAGGAAGTAAGCCAAGTATTCCTTCATGTATCACCCTTGAAAATATCTTATTCACAAAGTTACTTAGACTTATTGGCCTCATATCTGCAAAGGTAGTTACTTCCTTCTTCTTTGGTAAAAGAACTATATTTTGTGTGTCACACATTTGGGAAGTTGTTGTCCACCAAATAAATCTAATACCATTGCATATATATCCTCCTCGATTATGTCCCAACAAGAATGATGGAATGCTCTTGTAAAGCCATCTGGACGCCCTGTTGAATTTCCATTTAGACCAAATACTTCCCTCTTAATTTCTTTTTTTGTAGGTATGCTCATGAGTTGCTCATTCTGTGCCATGTCAACCATGCTAGGTGCATAGTTTAATTTATTAAAATTGGTTGGCACCACACTTTCACATAACTGATCATTGTAAAAAATGATTGCCTCTTCTTCTATAAGCTCATCTTCTTCAATCCAGTTACCCATGTTGTCTTAGATTATTTTAAGCTTCAACCTCTTCCTTATCCCATTGAAATGAGCATGGAATAATTTAGTATTTCTATCACCATCTTTGAACCAAGCCATCCCTGCTTTTTGTCTCCAGAATTCTTCTTCTAACGCCAAATATTTAATCATTTCTGTTTGTACCTTCTGTAATCTTTGTCTATTCATATGAGTAGGAAAGGCCTCAAACTCTCTTTCATGCACCAATACAACCTCTTCTAGTCTAGAAATATTTTGAAAGATTTCCCCATTGTATCTGTATCTTTGCTCCAACTAGACAGCGCCTTCTTAAGTTTCTTCAACTTATAATTGAAGATCACAAACGGATTTGCAGAAAAATCTATTGTCCAGTTTTCCTTAACTACCTATTTGAAATATGCATGTTTTACCCAGAAATTAAGAAACCTGAATGGCTTCTTAACAGGTGTGGCTTCAATATCACATTTTAGCAGCAAAGGGCAGTGGTCAGACCCTATTTTTGAGAGATGAGTTACCTCTAGGCCAGGGAAAGTCTGCTGAAATTCGCAGTTACCTAGACACCTATCAAGTCTCTTAAAGATACAGTCATCATCTGACCTTCTATTCCACCATGTATAAATACTCCCCTTGAAGCCCAAATCTGTGAAGTTGCAGGTGTTAATGCAATGCCTAAAATCATCAACTTTATTTATGGAAACAGGTAGGTCTCCACACTTCTCCTCTTCATCCCATATGACATTACAGTCACCTCCAACAAGCCATGGTAATGTCATATCAGAGGCTAATGCATATAAAGAATCCCATAGTTCTATCCTTTCAATAAACATTACACTTGGCATAAACCAAAGTTAGTATGAGTTCGACATGTGATTCTGTATGGAATAATCTCAAAGTGAGCTGCTGCACAAAATTATATATAACTGTTACTTCAAAAACTTCATCAATGAAAGCCGAGATTATATTAGATACATTAACCACTGCCTGGGCTAGTCCTACCCTTCTTCTGTATTTCTTCATCTTGCTTGACTATTGCACTGGTTGTCCTACCCTTCTTCTGTATTTCTTCATCTTGCTTGACTATTGCACTGGTTCTAAAATCCCTTGGAACTGAAAATGATGTTGCCTATGCATTGTGATTAACATTTCAAAGGCCTGCATGGTATTGGCAGACCTCACATTCCATATTATTGCATCCATTACTGATTCAAAGACTTTGATAGTGTCCTCCTTGTTTGTACCCCTCCTGCTGGAATTGGTGTTGCATCTTTCCCTTGTTTTTTTCTTTCCTTTGGCTGCTGATTTCACTTTGTCAATGTGTCTTGGTGATAGATCTCCCTGCCTAGCCACTGTACTCTGCACTTCTTGTGCAGATTTTGGTACTGGTCCTAGCTGCTGTTGATACCCATTTTTTCCCAAATTATTTTTAAAATTGCATATATACCTTCAAAATCATGCATTAGTAGCAATTGGCATTTCTCATAATTTTTTCACATTTTTATAAATTTTTCCAGCATTTTTTTTCCAATAAATAACTACAAAATTTCATCATAAATGATTTCAAAAAAACATTTCCTGATTTAATTATTCCGTAAATAGCCAATTTGACACCTTTTGGCTATAATTGCAATAACTTTGCAATTATAGCCCAAGCATATAATTTTGTACTATTTTTACCAGAAATTAGTCCTTTGTATTTTAAAATACTAAATAATCTTTTTAAACTAGTTTCTATGCATTAAATTCATTTTTTATGATTATTAGCTATTTTATAAATTATTTTAACTAATTTGGATTGGGTATTTAACAAATAGCCCATTTTATAATTCAATTACAACCTTACTAAACCAACCCAAAACCTTAATCAGACCCGTCCAAATCCTGGTCGTTGATCATTTTTTATCAACGGTCCAGGTTTAATCTTTCCTAATTTAACCTAATGACCCCCCCAAACCTCTCATTCACTCCTCACTCACCCGTCGTCACTCCTCTCATTCTCTCTCAAATCCTCCCTGCCCTAACCATGGCTTCCACCCGCCATTGCTTGCTCGTTGTTAAATATGGTGGTTCACTACCACCCCTAGCCCTAATGGCTCCCCTCCTATGGTCGGGATTCTTGCTGTCTTGAGGTCCTCAAGGGGACCAGTGGACGTTAACTCACCCTGGGCCTGTTCTCACCATTTTCAGGCCACCATAGCTCGATTGAGTAAAATCGTCCTATTTTATTACTAAATCTATGGATTCTGAGCCGGAATCTCTCTATCTGTGGGTTATCTCTCTCAAAACCCTAATCTTATCTATTGACTCATTAGATCTGTAACGGATATGAGGATATTTGAGTTGTTTTACCATTTTTGATAAAATCTTTTGATTTTTCAAACCGTCTCTTCATCTTCATAACTAGGGTTTCTGAACCTCTTTTCAAAATGATTTTTCTCTGATTTTAAGTGATTATTCTATAATATTTATTGTGTTTAAACGGTTTTATTTAGGTTCTCCCCTAACTAATTATGTTAAAAAACCTGATTTCCTTGCTTAGCTTTGGGTTTTGAGTTTGTCTTTGGTGATTTGTTCATGCGATTTGTGTGTATGCATGTTTCTCATGAATATGTTTTGAGTCTTTGTGATTTCTATCCTATTATGCTTATTTGGGTTTCTGATTTGTTTCTTCCTGCCTATGTTATGTTTATTTTGTCTATCAACTGAAATTGGTGGTAATTTCCCCTAATCAGTACTAGTTTCTATTTGAATCCCTTATTTCCTGTGATTGATACCCTTTACTGGTTTCCTGTGATGATGTACTTTACTAATTTCCAGTTTCTAAAATATTTTTCTTGCCTTATTATGTGGTTGACTGCATTATTTACTGATTCTTAATATTGTTTCCATAATTAGGACTTTCTCAACCTAGCCCTAATTATTGGTTCTATACTTGTACTATTTGAGACCTTTCCTTACCCGTTACATATGATTTCTTCACTGTTTACCTGTCTTTCTACCATTTGAACTTATTTATTTAATTAACGGAGTAGTTGGACTGATTTTACTCTAATTGATTTTGAGTTCTATAATTAATTTCTTACCTTATTTTCCTATCTTTCAAACTACTATATATATTGCTCTCTTCTACTCTCATTAGACACTCATACACACATGAACGAACATTAGTTCACATCTCTCATACACTCAAAAGCTCTTCTGCTTTTTTTGTTACTTGCTATTGTTACTAAATTAGTTGGCTGCAAGCCAAGGCTAATTATTGCACTCTCCTGTTCTTCATTTTGTGTTTACTCTCTTTACTGGTATGTTCTGATTTAAAATTCAAGCTCCCAAACCAATTTGTTTCCTACTGCTTCAGTTTATCATATTACTGATCCGTTTATGTTTATTGTTTTGTTGTTCGACATGATAATGACATGTTTACATTATTGCTTCACCCAGCATGTTAGTTATGTCCTACCCCTTTTAGGATCAACATGTTTACTCCCACTTGTAGTCTGTCTCAGTGTGACTCTACTCTGTTTTTGAATGCTTGTCTATTTGTTGTCCAGTTCCGGCATGCACCTATTTTTGCAAAACTGATTTGTTACCCTAAGTTGTGTTGATGCTATGCTTAATCATGTCTAGTGCTTCTTTGTCCTCATTGTTGCTATGAAATCCTACTATGTCATCTCTCAATCCCACGAACCCCCTAAAGCACTTCCGATTCTATAACTATGTTCTAATTAGCACTCCTGAATCCATGTCTTACTCTTTGCACTATTAGCCAACCCTTAATTGCAAAATACTTCTATTTATTATATGTGTGCTATGTGTCCCCCAATCCCCAACTATCCATGTGCGAAGGGTTGTTATTTGAGTATTGCTGAACCTGTTTGGCTCCGTGTTTGATATGTTTTGTTTGATTACACAACTCTTGTCAAAACTGTTTTACTGAAAAATTATCCTATTTTATAAAACTACTTCAACTGAGTCTTTTTTTCAAATACTGCGTTCCTACTAAAACATTTTCAAACTATGTGAAGCACTCTCACTCTACGCTTAGGTCCTTATGTTTTGCCCCTCCAGTGTGTGGCTGCTTTGGGATCCCTCTGAACTCTAATGCACTGGCACTGGATCCTTGAGGTCCTTAGGGAACTCTGACACACACAGACATGAGAAAGGCTATGACTTTGGCATATGAGGCTATGGACAATTTGGTACATTTGGGCCTACTTCAGGCTCCCTATAATTTAATTTCTTCTTTTCCCTTGTCTATTTATGTAATTTATTCAGCTGGTATGTAATAATTATTTGTAAACAGATATTGGGGTTGGTTAGAAAAATGGGGAGGGTAGTTATATATTCTATCATTGGGTTGAAATCATGCCTTAGGCTTTTACATTCCCTATATCTACATTAGAATCCATGCTTAGGACCAACATATTCATTCAAACCATGCCAAACATGCATTAGATATCATGTCTTTAAGGCTTTCATGTTTACTGATTTAACGTACATCATGTCCTTAATTTATGCTTATGCCTACCACTTAGAAATCCCTCTTTTAGGATAATAAAATCAATATAAAATTGTTACTCATGTGCATTCAAAATCATGTCTCCGTCATCCTGTAAGTCTTTGTGCATTTTAGAATCATGCCTTTAGGAATTCTGAACATCCTGTAATTATGTCTTAATTGTCCTGCATTTATATGTGTATATTAGATATCCTGCTCTAGGATTTCATTTGCATCTGCTTAACCCCGCCTAGCTTAACTACTGACTCACAAAAAAGGTAAAAACAATCTCACATATGATTATCCTGCTTTAGATAAAACTGGCAACAATCCCTGCATTTTCGTAACACCTAGAACAACATGCTTTTAGGCAAAAACAACTTTTGGACTATCTAAAGGTTAACAGGCTTAAAAATCAGTAGGCAAACTGATGAGGCCCCTGCTTCTGAGTTTATAAAAATAAAGCTGCATATTTCTGTGCATTGACATTCACTTAGATATCCTATCTTAGGATCTTGTCTAATAAAACTTCCTCTTGTTTGTGTTTGAGACGTGCTGATTATGTGCATTACTTGAGGTAAATCTGGGCCTCATAACTACTTTCATGCATTTATCTGATCAGTCCTATTTGTTCTTAACTGTCGCTTAGAATTTTATCCTTTTAAAACCTTAGGAGTCTGTCTAGAACTACCTATACTTAGAGGTCCTAAATTCCTCCAGGACCATTAAGAAGGGACGGGTAACAGCACGCATAGATATCGCTAAATAAATTCGCTTAATAACCTCTAAAGGGACGGGTAACAGCACGCAGATATGGATATGATGACCAGTGCGCTAATGCCACGTGTAAACCCTCACTGAGGAGTGATTACCGGGCATTGCATTGATGTGATCCTATAGGATAAACAACTTAGGACTCCCCCTATCCCCTACATATGTGTTCTTAGAATGCGAATCTTTTCAAAACCATTACTTGTTTCCATGTGTATACTTTGACTGCTTATTTGCTACTTGCTTAAATTCACAAAGTTTGTTTGGCCAGGAACCACAGTTGTGGACTTTGAGAGGTCCCTAAAACCCTCCCCTTGGAGTAATTTCAATCCCTTACCCAATCTCTGGTTATTCAATTAGTGTTATTGTGACCCTTAATAGGTGCCCTAATGCACCTTAATTTGTTAGGTGGCGACTCTTCAAATCCTTACATCCCTTAACCCAAAAGGAAATAAGTTGTCCCAATAATTTCAAAAACCCTGACTGATCCGAAAGGAGATGATAGAGGGGGGTGCGACAACATGGAGACTCTGCTGGGGATTCTAGGCTTTTACCATTACAAACCATTTTTGTGAATTCGTCTAAGTATGCCTGGTTTTGTTAAATACCTGCACCCTTTCCCTTTCCCCTTTATGTGTAATTAATTGTTTACTTTCCCAAGTATTTATTCTTTTAAAGGAAATTGACATGTTTCTTTTTGTTTTCCTTTGTAACTGCTTTTCAATCATAATTGTTGTATTTATCGCTTTCATAATGTGCAAATACGTGACACCATGTTTATTGCTTATTGATGCATAATCATGCTCAACATAATATTCCACTTGTGCCTATACAAATCCTATAGCAACGCTTTATGAGTAGTTGCGCTCTTCCATTTTTTATCACCCCCAAAATTCGAAAAGGCTTATTTGCGGTAAAACTAGTCGATCAGCGGTGCAGTCAACAGTTTTGTGCCTTTCCCCCTCAAGTTATCTGTTTGAGGGTACCAGTATAGACCCAATAGTAACCCTACTCTGAATACAATTGTACATGCATCATGGTCAAACCTAGCCGGGTTAATATGTTGTTGATGCGTGGCTAGAATTCATGATTTTTAGCATTATATACCTTGCATTTTATGTGTTTTAACGATAAAAATACACGTCATGAGTGCCTAATGGAGTTTATTTAATGTGCAGGTGAGTTGGAAATGGAAGCCGAGCTAAATGAGAGCATAAACGTCGGAAAATACGTGCAAGAGTCGAAAAGGAGCGATCCGGGACAAGCCTGGCGACAGCCAGGCGTTAGACCCCAAACGCCAGGGGGTTGCCTGGCGTTACCCAGGCGTTATACCCAAAACGCCAGGGGTTGCCTGGCGTTACCCAGGCGTTAGACCCATAACGCCAGGGGTTTCCTGGCGTTACCCAGGCGTTAGACCCATAACGCCAGGGTGCCTATTTCGGTGAGGTCCGAGTTTTAAAGGTTTTTAAGTGTTTCCAAGCCAGGATAGGCGTCTTTTAGACGGTTAGGGTTTATCCCAACCGTATAAATAGACCCAAGAACATATCAAAAAGGGGAGAGAAGATTTTTGGGAGCAAAATACACATACAGAATCATTGAAGGAGCAAGGATTATCAGTTTTCTTC